>JABUQX010007895.1:0-34007 GCA_015478945.1 Trachelipus rathkii
TTTATATTTATCATTCTTGAGTATTTTATTTCTGACTTGTGACTGTCACATGAAATCGTAAAAAATGTTTTTTTAATGTTTCACGTTTTCGACCACTATTTTATCTTCGAAATATATTAATTAGTTAATTTTCAGATCTGGTGAAATATAATTATTAAAAATTACAAATCTGGAGAAATTTTTATTTTATCTTGTTGAGCATGATAATTTTATATAATTATGTTGTCAAACATGGTGGGGTTATATATATTAATAGTATAATATATATATAGTAGGATATATAGTAATATATGATATAATATACTAAGTATATAGAGTATATATATGATAGTTTATATTAATATAGATAGTAGTAGGTAATAATAAATTAACAATCATATCTAGGGTCACAGAGCTATAGAGAGAAAAAGGATGAGATGGTAAGTAGGTAAATAAGGATAGGTATAAGTGAGTATTAAACGTATAACAGACCAGAAAAATCTAAGATAAGGCCCCTTTACACTCGGCTTACGGTCTGTGCCTGGTAAATGTGAATGGACGAACGCTCAATCTGACGAATGTGTCATTTGAGTCTTTTTCATCGAAAAATGAACTCCCGAAACGCCTTCGATTGAAGAACAAACTTGCCAAATCATAAACGCCTTAAATATATTCGACTTGGAAATACAAGGAAAAATAAAACAATTGGATATGTATGATATAGTACTGCGACATTGCTAAGCTGTTTCATTATAATACATAACTAATAGAATCTATGTATCATATGTTAATGCAGAATAAAAGCAATTTGAAAATTTTCTAACACAGGCTTCCTCGCCAAGAGTACACTTATCTAGCATCCTCGCATTAATCGTATGTTTTAGGCTCTGTAGAAAAATTTCATGATTTCAGGAATGGCTACAGTTGCTGTTACTTCATGTACTTTGTATTATATGTAGATTTAATGAACTAATTCCCCCAACATATCGAAGAATCGCGATTCAGTTTGTTATTTATCCATTCAACGAGAATCGAACAGACAACTCAATTCTTCCACATACGTGAGCCATTTGCATAGAGGTTATTGTATAATATCGGTGATAAGTACGTGGGATTGATGATAGAAAATGGTAGAATGAAAGCTTAGCGAGACTGACCTATTTCTAGAAAGCTAGCTAGGCCTAGAATAGATTAATTGGAAATCGTCTGTAAGGAAATATATTCCTAATTTAAGAAAAAAGTGTTGTAGCCGAATGTTTATTATTCCTGCTTTGGAACCACGAAATCTGTGTTGAATGTCAGTGAATCTTTCAGGTGTTAAAGTGTTAAAGAAAACTAAGACAAAGGTCGAACTTTAATGGACACATACTTGCGGACTGCTACGATTATCATGTCAGCTTGATGAATGACCGAAGAGAAGACGATGAGAAGAGCCATTTGGTTGGAGAAGTACATATACAAAGCGTGCAGACGTGAAGGTGTGCAATCCAAAAAATAGAAATAATTTATAATTATATTATATATAGTATATTAATATATATATATATATAATTATATAAATATAATATTATATTTATATAGATATTATATAATGAATGAGATATATATATATATATATTATAGTAATATAAGATATAGATATATAGATTAGTATTCTATTATTATGTTGATGTGTGACGACTTAATCGGAAATCGAGCTTCTGTGAATTTCGAGAGAATCGTGGCCTCGCGTTTTCAGAATCTCGAGATCGGAATCGGGCAAATTTTACGATTTCATTTTGACCGATTCTATTATGGGACTATATAAATACTGAAAATATAAAATTTTTATTCGTTGTTATATGCATTATAAAAGATAAATATTTCATAAGTACCATATACGAAGTCATAGACCAATGATATTAGATTTCTAATTTGTACCGATATCTATCTTAGATTCTATTGCAATTATAGAAACTGTGTAATCTGAGGCGCAACATTTATTCCAGTAGTAGATTCCTCAACTATATCATGTTGTAGGAATTTCATTCAGAAAACAGGGCGAGATCCTCTTTGGCTTAGGTGTTCGCCCTTAGATTCATGTTATGTTAATATTGTTTTGATTAATGTTATATTTCACCTCAGTGCACGTCGTTATATTGAGGACGTGATCCAGACAAGCTGTAATTTGCCTATTAGTAAGTAAGTTATTAGTTAATAATTATGCGAGTCTACTTTGAATATGAATATAAATGCTATCTATCGAGTTTCACCTTTTCAATGCTGTAGCTCTACTTACAGACTACTAATATATAATGTGCATTTTGTCATTCCAAACTCAAGTAATACCTATCGCAATTTTCAATTATTTCCTGCTAATTCCTAATTAATTATCATTTATACATATTAGTTAAGCCGAGATTGGAACGCACCTCATGAGGGCTGCAGGCTAGTTCACCACAAGCAAGCCACGTTGCGCATATCAATACAGAAATTACCTTGCTTAATTTACACTCTTATGAAGACTGCCTATAATTCTTTTAACATTCCATCCATATATATTCATTGATAAATCGTAAAAAAAAATATTACGTATCAATATAGTGCGTAAAATTCCAATGTGCGATGAGCTGTCATTTGATAAATACTCGTCACATACTAAGACATATTCGTTCCAAACGTATGAAGAACCTAATCCAAACTATGATTATAAATTTCCTACAACAGGCACAAAATTATGTGCAGATTATACAATACAGATGTTAATTAAGCCGGAGTATTACAAGCTATAACGTACGCTTCTTCAAACTGGTTTGAATATTTGTTGAACAAAACTGAACTATGGCTTCTCTATGATATCTCGATATTGCAGCTCCATCAATATCATAATAGCCTCTCGATATAGCTAGAATGGACACATGAGAAGTTATAGAAAATAGATGTACTAAATACATACTTAACAAAAATGTGTGATTGATGGTCAAAATTATATTGAGCACATACAAGAATATAATGCTCTCGGCTCCGAGTGGATAAGAGTCGACAAACTCATCAAAAATGATTTGCATTTATTCGCAATTATAGATTTTTCCATTAAAAAAGAACTTTTTGCGCGGACTTTGTCTACGTATCACGACAATGTGATAAAATTCAGTTATATAACAATGAAATTCAGCAATTGTACTTTTACTTGATATATCATCTCTCTGCTTGCTACAGCTATCTTGATTATCACGCTTTTAAAATTACTCATTCTTGAGGATGATATGACAATAAAAAAAGGGGAAGATATTCTTCACCAATCATTCTATATGAAACCTAAAAAATAAGTTTTGTAAAGAATATTTAATATTTTTTTTACATTCTGATGCTACAAAGCTTTTCTCATTTTTTTTCATGCAGAACAAATCTAAAAAATCTAAAACATAAAGATATGTTTAAACTTCACAATTTCCATCCAAAAGCGTTGTTTTGGAGTGAGGGGTAGGATATGGGACAATCTTTGAATGCATCCGCCCTTCCCCGATTTGTCACCCGAATCAGAGACAACATATATTGAAACCATCTTAAAATTATGTAAAAAAGAAAGAACTATATCAGACCTTAATATAAATTATGAAACTTATTAAATAATTATCCAAGGACACGTCGCTATACAATGAGCTGGTCATCGAATATAAATAGGATAACCTTTCTGACCATTTGGGTGTCCTTGTTGATTATAAAATCTCTCCCAGCTCAGTACACCAACTGTTTCCGATGTGGCCATAAAGTGAAAGACTTTTGCAGAATTTGCGAGGATTTCAATTTATGCTTCCTTTAAAAGAATCGGATGCACTGCGAAAAACGGTAGAAAAATGTCTATTGTCTTTTTGCTACTACTTACTTTAAGAGTTTCTTGATCTTACATATCATAGATTCTAGATGCTGTCGTGTAGCTCTTCGCCCATATACAAGCGACCGATCTCTAACTTGTTTGAAGAGTGATTTAATTATTGGAAGGAGAATTTTCTTTGTGTTAAACCAAACTCAACATATAAGTCAACAGTACTTTGTGATGTGGAACGATCTCTAACTATGAGAATGAAGAATCTTGTTAAGTATAATTTCGCTATTATTTTTTCAGGGATATAAAATGAATAAGAGCTAAAGAAGCTTAGTATCTCTTCTCATTTCATTTAGCTCCAAACAGGATATACAGTATACGTGTCTATGCTTGAGAAGAGAAGTTCCACAATTTTTTCATCTATACATTTAACTATTATAAATGATTTTTTATTATCCATTTAAAATCTCGAAGTTGATTCTTATAGCTTTGTAAGAAGACTTAGTAGGTAAGCTATCAGATTCAGTTTAATATTATAAATAACTACTCATAAGTATAATTTATAGCTAGTTGACAACTTCTCCTTGTCATAAATGAACTGATATATTATTAATTGATTGTCCCATAAATTTCTATTTAGTTTACTTACTTTCCATGTTACTATACTCTTAATATATGTTATAAATCATTACTACTTATAGTGATTTTATTTAATATTCATCTATTTTATAACTTTTTCATTCAGTCCTATATACCTTAACATGAGCAATCGGATATATTGATTTGTATTGTAATCTCTAAGCATCTTACAATTACTTATCTATTAATATATACAATTTTACTCTTCATATCTTATTACTATTCTCTGAATCGTACTCAATTAAACATCTCTGATCTATGAAACTAAGATATCTCTTACTATCGTATGCATGCAGAGTCTCTGCTCTACTGGCTCTCTCTTGCTTCTATACTTCATTACCTCTCTTACTCTATCTCTGCGTGTTACTACTCTATAGTCTCTCTCTCTTCTCTCTCTTACTCTCCTTATTCCTGACCCTCTTATCTTCTTTTCTTCTCATCTTCTACTCTCTCTTTCTCTCATCTCTTCATCTCTCTCTCGGTCTTCCTGCCATTCTCTCCTCTTCTCTCTCTTTCCTCTTTCTCTGCATTTCGTCTTCTCTCTCTCTCCTTCTACTCTTCTCTCTATTCATTACTCGTATCATCTTCCTCTCATTCTCAGTTTAGTGATATAATCCTCCTCGTAAATGCACATTTCTTATGGGCATATATAGAGGGAATATAGCTTAATATAATGAATTAAGAAAATTCAATGCAGTACGGATAATTTTGTAATGAAATATCAGTATACTTTTTAGAAAGGAAATATATAGGTTAACGAATATTTTATACAATGATATTCTTGATGGGCTAAATTTTAACTAAACGAAAGCGATAGAAATTCTCTCGAAATACTTTTTATATCTAATCGTGTACAAGTAACATATAATATACATAAAAAACCAAAAAAGACCTTTAGTATTATAAGGCATTATGACCTTAACATATAACCAGATATACACTGGAATTTGTTAACCGAGTATATTATTACCTATATTAAGCAGTTTTTTACAAAGATATTGTTTGGTTGTAAACATTTAAGATTAAAGTATAATGATAATGGATATCGGACAGTTTTTTGTAGGATCGGTTAGGTATTCGGTTTATCGGGGTAAGAGTAGCGGTTTTTGTTCTCTCGTATTTAGAATAATGTCTTTACATATCGCTGTTACTCAATCTCTTGTTAAGTGTAATAAGTAGGAAATATGTCAGTCTTGAAATAAATAATGATGGATCCTATTATAAATTTTAGAAATTTGCACAGAATTTTTAATATATAACGCTACGAATATTCTAAAAACCAATAATGTAGCGAAGGTATTTTGTCTGGTATGAGTTCTGAGGAAACTTATATGAACGATTAGGAAATAATGTAAAACACATGTAGACATTGTGTATTAACGTTTTGAGAATGAAGCACAAAAATCACTTGAGCAATGCCGCTTATGAAATTGTTTTGGCTTATAAAAAATATAAATATTAAAGAGCCTATTAGTATAACAATATTTTGAGGTAGGTATCACTTAGCTGAATTCGTTTTACATAATACATAGATGGTATTTATATATATGGAATCTGTAATTGATAGATATCAGTAATTCTCTTAGACTAATGTGAAATATGGTCATATTTAACTTAAACTATATATATATTAATATATAAAGTATAATATATATATGTGTAATTAAATTAAGTTATATATTATTAATAAACTAAAATATTAATAGAAAACTAGGAGGTTCCATAAAGTGATAGATAAGTTCGAATGTTTAATATGTGCTCGTAAATATTTTATAGTTATATATAAGTAAATATGTATTTTAGAGATACTCAATATACGGTATTTATAACAACATAATTTGTGTAATTATTATTTTTTTTTTTAATTAGTTTTTAGAATTATAGTTTATTTATTTTAATTTAACTCTGATGCGTGATTACTTTTACTTACATTTACTGTATGATCATTAGTTCTGATACAATTAAAGTGTTGTTTGTTCATATGAAAGGAATGTAAGCAGAAGAAAGATTTGCCGAGCAGTGTAGCAAGATTGAGATTGCGTGTGTAGTTCGAGATCGAAGATGTATAGTGAGTGATGCATGTACAGGTGAAAGTAATGATCACTCTCGTCGGCAAATTAGAGTCTCCGTATTTATTTTTCAGATGTAAGTTACTCTGAGAATCAGGTGACTTAATGTCGCACATAGAGAATTGTGAAACAGTGTTATGCTCTGAGCATCTAGATTCATGAGGATGTATATAGTTACCCCATGCACTAATAACCAGAGATATATTTTAACATATCGACAATTTAATCTAAATCTCATATGAATAAATCGTTTTGTAATAACTACTAGCAAACAAGTAATATATATACATTGTTTGGGATCGTATTGGAAATATGCTTCCTTAAGCTTCGTAAAGCTTTAAAGCTTGACTATTATAAATAATTATATAATAAATTGTTTTATTATTTCCTATGATGACATCACTACTCTCGGTCTTATCTAACTTTAATGTATAATAGGTACAATCACTACCTGAGTCAATAATGTCCCGTGACAGTTACTAATATGATGTCAAACGCTATATATTTTAAATTCCATGGGTTTTTAACTGATATGTTACATTTGTCTAACTAATTAGTGTAAGAGACATATGATTTACGGACCAGGAACAAGATACACTGAAGAGCATGGTCTAAGTTCACGGATCTCTCTCCGGTGATGATGGAGAAATAACTCAATATTTTAACTCTTTCTGTTAACTCCAATGTGTTGTTGTAAATGTCACTAGTTATATATACACATATATTCTTTTTCATATCATAAATAGTATTATAATTACCATACCTATATACATACTATTATATATATATATATTATTTATTATATAAGTATATATAATAATAATATTAATACCGTATAATATTCTGTATTATATATATATTTATTATATCATTAATAAATATTATAATATATAGTTTTATGTAATTATATATAATTATATATAATTAAATTTTAATAATTATATATATATTATATAATATATTAATATATATTAGTTAATATTAATTAAATGCGGTGAGTATTGTTATTATAATATATTATTATATATTAATTACGTTATACCTTTGTACGTAAAGAATTAGATATATAAAAGTTAATTGAGAGGACAGATTCATTATATGAGTATGATATATTATTTTCATATTTATTCTAATAGCTATTTGTCCCTCTAGTATCACTCAGATACATTTATATGATATATTAATTTTACGTATTATCCTTACAATTCCCCAGATATTTCTATGTTCATCATTCTGTATTATATATTCAATTATAATTAATTATTATTATTATTATATATTATGTAATTTTTATATTAGTATAATATTACTTTTAATTCAAATTATCAATTTTATCATTTATTATATTATTGAATTTTATAATTTAATTATTTTAGTTTAGGAGTTGACCAAACTTTCTTTTGTTATTAAGTTTAAGTCTTTGGAATTGTGATGAAAGTGACATAGTAATAAGTAGATTGGAAGAAAGGTACATCCAGTATCTTTCTCGCTAGGGACTGGTGATTCATCGTTTATCGAATATTATTTTTTAGCCCATAATCTCGTAATTACCTAAAGATAATTAATAGTGCAATTATATTGACTGTGATCAATTAATGAATTAATTTTTAAAAAATGTTAATTTAAGTTTTAAAGTTTTTATTTTAAATAACACTTTAAAAAGTGAGGAACTTTAGGAAATTAATATTTATTTATATCTGATTAATATAAATAAGCGTTAGAAGGTATCTTGAGTTAATATAATATTGATAATATAGTCATGACTAGAAATTCTCGACATCTAACTGTTAATTTGTTTACAAACACTTATTTTTGTTTATACCAACGTTACCCGTTAAATTTGCTATTTGATCAATAGTTCTTATTATGTCCAAATTTATTAAGTATATTATTAAAATGAATTATATTTTTATTTTAAACATATACTAATATATTAACAAACATCTTTTACCTCTTAAGAGGGTGTAATGGAGATTCAAGAAGTTAGGTTGCTAATGATAACAGTGATGCTATATAATATTGAAATTGTTAATAATGTTAAAATAGTTATTTTATTGTAATCTCCTTTTTGACCTTTTTTTTTTTCATTTTAGTATTTATTATTTCATATTTTTTCTTCAAGTATATTTTTATTACATGTTCGTGTGACTTGCGTATAGATTTAAATATTAAAGTGGTTTCATTAACTCCGAATTAGCCGAGTATAGACTCTCATCAAAACTGATTTTCAACAACGGTTCCTATGACAGTGCATCAATTCACATTTTCATTTGTGCATTTTGTTTATGGATGAGATTTTCTATTATGAGTAAAGATAATGAATGCCAATGGGCCAACAGAAACTCTTGTCATTGAAAAAATAGTGCCATCAGCAAACATTTCCAAGTAATGTATGGGTCAATATCCATGATAAACAGGATAGAAGCTGTTATCAGTGAACGAGGGATAACACAAGTTATTTGAATAAATTCTCTCAAAAATTACTCCGTTATCATGTCTTTAGTCCTCATAAATTAGTGAATTTTATGTATGTGTCAGCCATACTTTCTTTAACTTAATATACCTGTAATTATATGTCTATTTAAAATTATTAATCATATTGAATATAGAGTGTGACTATGAAAATAAATTTAAAATAAACATTATAGCAAAGATCATACTGTCATGTGAGTGTTTCTGTCAATGTCGCTCTGGATAGTGTAAAATGCCCTCTTTACAGGGAGATTAGTCTCTTGTTGTCATTAGTTATATTTTTTTGACTCTAAAATAACGTAGGCTAGTTTTCAGTGATAGAGCTCAACTAATTCAAGAGTGTGTAAAGTGTATAACAATATCAGATTTTTTTTTATCACTGTGAAGATTGCATGACTTTTTAGTTGCTCCTAGAATAAATAAGTTCCAGATAGATTTCAGACATAGTCTTTCCTAAAGATAGTAAGGTGCGCGAGTAATGAATATTACAACATAATGCAAATGAAGACAACCCTCTAATAAAGGTACTGCGCCTTACGTAAACGTATGTATTTTCGCTATCAGTATGTGCGGAAGATGCGAGAATTGATCTAATTAAGCTCATTTATTTTATAGAAATAGAAAAAATGTGTAGTTTTCTCTCTCGATATCGAATGCAAGGAGTCATGTATTGGTGGTCAATCAGTATCCACTACAACTTGATTACTAGCTTTTTAAATGCATGTAAGGAAATAGCTATACTTTGATAAGAATGAAGTCATCGTGATGCCAATTCTGTGCAAACTCCTAAGTGAATCATCAAATGCCATTCACATATACCTCTTTGTGTGAGCATAAAGGAACTCTAAAGAATCACCTCTGTGTGCTCACGACGTACTGGTAGCTAGTCGATGATTGATAATTCAATACTGCTTGATGACTCTTTAAATTAGAGAATAAATCTCGATACGGCATCTTCACAGGATTGGAGTACGCCTCACGAGTGATCACTACGACTTGTATGTTTATAAATATTTCTGTGATCTTCAATAGTTAATATACCAAATTAATTAAAACCTTCTCAAATACAGTAACAGGAAGGAGTTACTTAGCTCAGCTCGAACTCACCATTCACTGATTAGATATAATAGCTCTTATATTTGTTCCTTTAGCATTTTCTGTGAGCTCACAGCTGCAACAAGGACCATCTCTGGGAACTTCTTTAGTATATACGTTGTGCGCTGACTCGATATAAATACAGCATTGCACGTTCTCATCCTCAATGCAGTAGCGGTATTAAAGAACATATTTTCATCTACTGTATTGTAGTTCTATAATTAACCCTTGTGACGAAAGGATAGAATTGCGAGTGACGCTCCCTAAGACACTGCAGTCATTGATTATTTGGCTCTTCGATATACGCGAACTTTAATGTAACTAATTTGGTCGATTCCTCATTTTAGCGTAATTATCAAGAAGTGCTAGAATCTTATTATATCTGAATTGTATATTTGGTTTCGGTATCCCTATGATTATTTACTGGTTGCTCATCTCTAGCAATGTTGACCTTCGTGGTAGAGATGCTCTTCTGATTATACGAGAGGAATTCATGTCATAAAATGTCTAAATTATATTATTAGCAAAAGATCAACTCTCGTCATAACCAATAAGTCATTAACGCACTATAGTAGCATACGTTTCTCATATATGATAATAAAAATATAGTAATATTGCAGGAGTGGCAGTATAAACTATAGATTGAATTTCATTAAAGATAGATTAGTCACAGAACAACCTATAATTTTTCAGAAGTCAATAAGCACAGCGTCACAATCGCGTAGTTAGATTAAGAAATGATACTTTTTGACAGTGTCATTTAGTATGTATTAGTGGATCGTCATTTTATGCCTTGTCTGGCTAACTATCTCTAAAAGTGTTAAATTATACTCGCAGTTACGTAGGCTTTTCTGTGAAGCACGCAAATAGTCAACTATATTATTATCGCCAAAAGAATTAAAGTATAGACCCCTGAGAGGTTTCTTGTAGCGCCTTCCACAGAGTCACGAATTTACGGAATAATCGGTGAATCGATTGCGAAATGTACCTAATTTAAATCTACGCTACTCATGCAATGTATTCTACGTGACCGCCGTATTCTCAAGATCTCTTATAAATACTTATTAACTCTCCTAGTGACTTATTTAACGGCATCGGCCATATACTATATGATTCAGTAATAATAATGATCCTAGAGTATCATACTTATGACTTGTCTTTACTCTACAATAGACGCACATATATACTATGTCCATTATACTCATGCAACATATAGAGATCGGCTTAGTGTTCGATACCTCCTCTACGATAGTGATTTCTTACCAACATTGGAAGTTTGACAGAATGACGTGATATGGATTTAACACGAAATAAGATATCTCGAGAATCACCAATAGCACGATCATAGTTGTTGAACGGTGTAAACTACTTATATAGGGCCGCTCCTTCTCGCCATTTTCTTGTCGTTAAAGCATGTCTCTCTCGAGATTGCTGGAAATATATATACATGGTCTCTGTATGAATAAATGCATCATCAGATAACTGCGAAATTGATATATGTTAACTATGGTAGTCCATTCAACTGGTAAATTTCGCTATATAACTCTCTCCAAAGAATAACGTGTGTTACATCCTATAATTTAAATATAAGTTCCAAGCATTTGTATTCTAGAACAATAACGGTAATATACTTTCAGCTCTCAAGCATTTTGATAAGAGCAAGACTGATATGAGTATTGCTCCGTTTCCTCGACTCTAATCTCCTAAAAAAACCTTTACCATCAATTATGACTAAATGAAGGAGTAGAGAACTAATATGATCTAGAACACAGAGTTATTGTTCGCTCTACTCAGCGATGAGTGTAGCCTATAGTAATAGCATAAAGCCCTTATTACAAATCTGCTTCATCTTGTAGTTATAGATGTTTTGAATAATCAGCTTTAGTTTTATGAATCATTATTAATAAAGAATCTTAAAGTCCAGTGGGTGAGAGAAGATTTACAATGCGGTCTTTACGAATGTACTCTGTATTATTGAATAATATTGATTGCAGGTAATTGCATCTTCATTTTTGTTGAACCTAGAATTTCCTCAGTAGATTCATCGTATCTAGATGCAAACTCCGTCGTAGAGTTCTCCGTGTTATATATTTCAAATACATTTTACGGATACACGTACAGATGTTTTGATGCACTATCTTACGAATGTTGTCAGTTTCTCAATTGACTGTCGATAAACGTCATTCTCTTTCTTATATCTGAAAATTGTGAGTTCAGCACTTTTTATATGTATTATTAAATAACAAGACGCTTGTAAAGCTCTAGTTGCATACATGATTTTCCGTGATATGTACGAAAGATGTATTAACTTGAGAAGTGCATTCTCTATTGATTTGTAGTACTCCTACATTATACAGTTATTTTACAATAGGCAGACCATAGAATACATATTAAATATACTCACAATTTTCTATCAAATCTTATACCATTGAATTTCCACCGCTAGCTGAACCTCCGAGAATTGCGATACTATTATAAAAATAGTATACTAAATTTTTAAAACAGCTTCTTTCCTTAAAGGTGAATTTAGTTCTAATAGACATAAGTTCCTTTCAATTTTCATATGTTAATGTTTCGTGAATAAATAACATTGTCAATAGATATTTTATCTAGTCTCCAGGATAGTTTTTGTTTATGATGAAGTATAACTTAACATGACCGCTTGAATTTCAGATATACACTCTTTATATATAATAGGTAATTTAATAATACGTATCTCCGATACTTCAACCAATCTGATTCAGTGAGTAAGTGTGTAGTCTATGCCTCGTTCCCGTATTCGCTGGAATGTACTTACTGAAAGGTTTACCTCAGTATAATTTATGATCATCGTGCTTGTTGACTTTACCAATTATGATGGTTTGTTACACCGCATCAACGCTATGTTGGTAGCGCAATTAATGCGCATCATTAATATAAATATCGGTGCGGAAAATTCAGAATTCATATATTTAAACCAAACCTCTTACGAGTAAATGAGTAATTTAACACAGTTTTTACTATTGTGTTTTATTTTACTATTGATTTAATGTTCATTTTTTATTTAATTTTTGCTTTCTCTTTCATTTTTCGTGTATCTTCACCGAATAATGCCGGGTAACCCTTCTTCCTTTTTGTCAAAGTCTTATCAAACTTCTGAGGTAGTACAAATGTGCTTATTCGTGAATGACACATATGTATATATATATATATAATAGTCTAAATAAATTTATAATTAAACCTTATATTTAACGTTGAACTCAATAAAATTTATTATATTTTATTTTAAATAAAATTTGTTTTTTAAATAATTACTCCATAAATTGGAAGATGGTGATATATACCCGGCTATTAGTATACTTAACTAATAAATTAAGCTCAATAAAAATATCTGACCAATCACAAAATAATGTTTATTATTGTTTGATTTGTAATGAATAAAGAATTTATATACTAGTATATATATATATATTATATTATATATATATATATATTATATATATAGTTTATATAGTATAAGTTATATATATATATATATTTAATAATATATATAATAAATTAAATTATATCTATATTATAATATATTATATTATATTATATATATATTATATTATATTTACAAACTTCGTACTACTCCCCCCTAGAAATTAATGACAAAAATGGCTTCCAATTTCCTCACCAACCGATAATAAGTTCTTAATATATATATATATATATAACAAGAACAACCTCTCCTATTCTATAAAATTACATAAAACAGTACGTTATTCCCACAGTGAGAGAGCCAATTCTTCTCTCTCACATTTTTTATATCGACCTTTATTTCACTGTACAGATCTGTCCAACCCCCAATCCACCCACTCATCACCAAACTTATCACTTATTATAGCAGACGACATCAGACCTATATATTTTCACAAACATACCTTAGACGTAAAACACAGTATCACTACATAATACATACCACAAGTAAATATATTACTTACTAATATTAAATTAGAAAATTTGGTTTAATTATCTCACAACAGATATGTACTCGCATGCCCCTCCTATAAGTTACCTATCTTAATCACTCTTGATAAATCCAATACTGACTTGTCTAATCAATTCTCCCTTCACATTACCACATAAAAATTACATATATCTATCACATACTACCCCCTTCCTTTAAACAAAAACTCCACAAATAATTACTTAGAGATACTTACTAACTACGACATCCCACTCATGTACAGTTTGATTATCCACCTCTCACATCGGTTCTTCGCCGTATTTATTTCGAAATCTAGCTATTACTACAACAACTCAGAAAACAAAAAACTTGAAAAACACAAATAACACCCTCCGTACCCTTTCCCAACACAACTTCAGCGACAGGAACTATCAGCACTTCTAACTACATATCTATAAAACAATCTTCTTGAGAACAAACTAGTGAGATATGACTTAGCGCTTTCATCCGAGTCATTAGAAGGTTTCCACTCTCCACCTCTCTCAAAAAAAATCTAATCATAAATCAGTAAATTACAAATCCCTCAAGAAATATAACAGCCTTGTTCAGAAATATCAGCCCGTTGCACTAAAAACCACCCCAATCCAAACAATTTTAACTCGATGATAACCTCATAGCTATCCCCAATTTTCTACACATTCTGTGGATGAAAATGGTGGGGACTCATATTCTATCTCAGTAACCCAGTAAACCCAATCCACCCCTCTGTCACCAAATTTCTCGTCCAATCTCCCTACGTAAAATTAACGAGCTAAAAATAGATGACCCCCCCTCCTTCACCAGCTCAATTCTTTACTATGCACACTTACAATTCTTCTCTCTCAATTCCCTCCGCCTCCTCTCTCTCTCCCAATAGGTCATGCTTACAATCATCTATCCATTTACCCATCCTAACAAACAACTTACCTTCACAAACCGCTCCAACTAACTAATTTATTATAACACCCCTTCCTCCCAAACTTTCCCTAGCAGGAAGAAACGCTGTCGCCACGATGAGGCCTCACAATGGAGCCTCTGCCCGGAGGCAGATCAGGTATCATCCACCCAACGAACTCATTGGCAACTGTAACTCTATAGATTTAAATCTAGGACTAATTCACCTCCCCACTCTGCTACCCATCGATGTCACAATTCTCTAGATACAATAGGCACTCCTCCCTTCTGAGTGCCCACGCTCCTCTGACGCCCTCACGTCGTCCGACTTCTTCTACTATCCTTCTATCCTTCTCTCTTCCCTCTCGATCCTGCTTCTGGAACCTGTGCTCCTCTGCGTGTACGCTCTGGCTCTACGTCTCTGCTTCTTCGCTACTACGCTCAGGTCTTGTGGCTCTCCTCCACTGAATTATATATAGTTGATATGTCAGTGGTTCAGAGATAGTACTTTATTTATATATAAATCAATATACTAATTTGCTTCTAATATATAGTTTAAGAGAGTTAAAAAATGTGTATACATAGAGGGACTGAGAATAGACAATTCTGTTAAGACAAGGTGATAAGTATGATATATAGAAAATTTATATAGTCTACTCTCTACTCTTTTGTATTGTAATACTTTAATAACAGCTAGAAACTTAATTAATATAATAATGAGAGAATTGGTAAATAGTAAAAATTGGTTATAGTATAGTATTAGCTATACTTTAAGTAATTAATGAGTACATGTTCTAATATGTATTGTATTATTATGCTTTTATTACTCTAGTCTTATATTACTCCCTCTTCCTTGTGTGATGAATCCCCTGCTTTCCTCCTGTTCAAGGACTCCAAAGCTAAGTGTGAATCTTACTCCAGATCATATCCCTGCATCGATGCACTAATGTTTTTGGTTATGTATGACAGATCTTTCTAATGGCTGCCATCAACATTACGCAACTCGTATATCCGGCATCTCTTCTTCGGTTCTGTCCACATATTTGTGCTCTCGTGCCTTCTTTGTGGTTGATCCTAGTATCTCATCCACTCTCTTATATCAGGCATTCATGATCGTGTCCATCCTTCCAGATGTATTCGACCATTATTTAAAAATTATAGCCACCTATATTCCTCTCTCGTTTTTTCCTATAATGCTCTTCACCCCTTATTAGGTCTATCTCTTAACTCCTCATATTCATAATCTATCCTTTGGTTATTACATGATGCTTAATGATGTAGTACTCTTTCAAATCATAGAATCTAAATCCTATCGCCCCAAAGCTGTGTGAGATGAAAATTATTCTACGCTTCTCGTTCTCGTTGTTGGTAACACATGATTCTGCTCGCGGATATAACCGTTTCGAGGAGATACAAGGTAGTTCATGAATTGCGATTTTTAAATACTATATGAGAGATTTAGCAGCTTCTCTCTTTAAAACCTCTTGAGATCCTCTCCCTCATTGTTCTTGTTTCTTTCATCTCATTCTCTGGGGTTATGCCATTATACTCTTTACTATAGCGTAATCTCAATTTACATGTTTCATTTTCGGCGATAATCTCCGTCCTACCACAATATATCCATTCCAACTCTATCTGAGTAATTCTCCTAACAGTAAATTGAAAGTTATAAGTTATACTGTGATTATCCATATAACAACAAACTAATTCGCGTCCTCCTGCTTCTGAGCTTTGCTTCGGGTAAGTGGATGCACTCGCATCTCCTCCAATTCTCTCTCACTTATATGTATCATTGTTAATTCACTACTATCCAATTCGATATTTTGAGCGCTTCCAAAAACCTCTCCAACTATTTGGTATGGGTTTGTAGGCAACTCAGTTGAGTAGGATGCTTCTTCAAGAGAGGGAAAATTGATTTTAACTTTCGTCACTCTAGATATAATATAGTAGACCCAGTAATTTCCTTCTGATTGGCAATGGTATAACATTTGCCTCCACTCCCAAGTCCTGCACAGTAGTAAACCTTAAAGCACCAATTGCATATCTCAGAGCTCTATAATGAACTCTATTAACAGAGTGTAAATGAGTCTCAGCATCAGTACATAACATATACAAAACAGGCATTTTTCATACATACTTTCTATTGCTGCTTATCTATTAATCTACCCCTCCTCCATTAAATCTCATATAGTCTAATCCGTGATGATCTCTATATTTTCTCTCTAATATGGTCATCCGAATAATTGTCTATTGTGGTTTTCAGATCTCGAAAATCGCAGACGCTACAAGAATTCTACTTAGCAACATTTTTCCTCAGGCATACAATATGATCGAGGACTACTCTCCTTTAGAGTTGAATAACGGTCCGTGCTGTTCCTCTTTCCCGTGGGGATCTTCGATACTAGCTGTGTTCTAGCTCTTTATTCTGTTCGTTAGATCATCGGTCTTTCGTGAGCTCAATCTACTACTCAAGATCTCTCTACTCCTCTCTTCCATTAATGATATTATTTTTTTCCTATACGTTTAATTATGTCGTCACTAGTTATTAGGTCCAGTCACTGTGAGAGAATTAACTTCCTAGTGAATATATTAAAACAGCTTTTCCTGACATTGACTAATTTACACCTTATACTACTCATCGCCTACTCTTTCATCTTATCTCTGGCTCATTATTATCTGCTTCTGTGCTCACTCCTCCTCTCTTTCTTCCCTCTCTCTCGCTAACACCTCCTCGTCTTTCTCATCATATCTACTACTCCTCATGTCATTCTCCTCTCTCAGTCTCCTCTCTCCTTTCTCCTCTCACTTCATCAACCTCAACCTAACCTTCTACTCAATATCCTTTTTGACCTCAATTTATTACTTTCTTCTTATATAAGCTTCCTCTTTTATTTATAACTAATTATATTAAAATATATATTTTTAATACTTATCATTTTCAACCAATTAATTATTATATTCACTTGCAAAATCTTCGTGCCGTGATAATATAGTATATAATCTCCTATTTGTATTATTATAAATATTTTTTAATTTATTATTAATTATCATATATGAGAACAATATTTAATAACCTCAATAAAATACTATAAGTAAAAGTGACCTCCGTAATAATATAAAATCTTTATATATATTATAAAATACTCAACAGAGCGTTAATGACATTACAATTATCGTATAAATATAATAATGTTAAGAGTTATCACGAAAAGGATTCTTTACCATAATTCACCTGCACCCCATATTACTTAGACCTCCGTGGTAGTGTGATTTATAAGTGATTCACTAAAAAACCATACTGCCTCGATAACACACTGCCCGAAGGAATGTACATAGTGGGTAAGAAATCATAAAGGTTATTCTACAATTAATTCCATCTAATATAATATTTTATTTCATATGTAGTATGAACGCTTTCGACACTTCGTTTCAAACTTACGGACGATTGAAGGTACCCTAGTTTATTAAATTTTTTTAAAACAAATAAATATATATATATATATTTATGTTGATAGTGACGTCGTCGCAATGTGTTTTAGGTTACCTACGATTTAGGTTACTCAATTATAATGTGTTTGTGCTGCGTGCGTACAAGTGTGTACGCTTAACGTCCTCGGATAAACACGTTTAGGCAATACTCCTTTACCTTGTCAATTTAATATCGTATTCAGTATACAGTGTTAAGGGCATCTGAATTACGAATGTGAATCACTACACTCTTATCCCTCTAAGTTATACCGACTAATGATTAATATGTAATGTTAACGGATTGCGTTGTGCTGAACGAGAATAATTGAGTACTAGTAATGAGGACGCACCTCGTGTTGTATCAGGAATCGGTTCTCACATCTCATGATAAATCACCCCCACCACACAATGTTTGCTCGCTTTTATCAGGCGCCTTCGAGATAATGGGACTCTTCGTCCCCGGTGCATTGATGGAAGACCCGCGTTAAATACGAGGTACTATCTCTAGCGTTTGTAAAGAAGAGGTGTGTTGAAGAGATGATTCTGCTCAATACTAACCCGTTGACTAGTCACACGCCCAATTGTCATCATGCTCCAATATAGTGATCAAATCTACAGTCTGATAGTTCTCGGTGTCTCTATTAGCTATAAGAGCTCAAAGCCTTTATACCATTGCAACCACTACAGAAAGCACAAGGACTTGGGACCATAAAACTTCGCTACCTCCAGTAGTAGCCGTGATTGTGCCCAGTTGGTTTTCTATGAACTCAACTGGTATAAGCATATACGATTATAATATACCTGCCTTTTATCCTTGTGACCACATGTCTGATTACTATGAGGCGTGCTTCACAATATTTATATATATACGTGATTGGTATCTTCAACATCAGAAAACTAGATCCTTCAATGATGGGTTACTAAAAGAGAGAATCTTCAGGTGCTATCGACATATTTGAATATTTTCTCAGAAGTTTCCCAGTGCGCGTATAATATTAATAAACTCTAAACTTTGAAATAAAACGATATCTAGAGGAGAGAAAATAATCATCATAGGAAAGTGAATTTTCATTGCGTGGATTCTTTGGTCAATTTCTATTCTGAATCACAACCCGTATAATTGAGGATGGACCATTGCAGAATCATAAGATGCTAAGAAAAATACTACAACAGAACAGCTTAGCCCTGCAGTACTCTATTTATATGGTGACATATACATAACCCCGTCTATATCTACGTACAGAGCATTTGTTGGTGATCCAAACATTGCGATGGCGCTCCAGCGCTACTTCAGCCCCAATACATTGCGCATCTGACAGACTGATCTTCACTGATCAATAAATGTAGATATAGTGATATATTATTATATAGGTATAAATATGATAGGGACGTCTGTTGCGTGGCCACTTGCAAGTAATTCGCCCGAACTCCTCTACGCCCCTATGAATTATTACTTATTAGTGATAGGCTATTAGTTTGTAAAGATGTTGTGTACATTATCATCAGTCTCAACACCTCTCAGAGTGTGGAAATATATATACTTGATCAGCGAATATTCTCACTGCTTATAATATATTATATTGATTTCAATATTCAAGACACTCTATATAGTTGAGGGCAGGTTCTCAGGTTATATTAGAGTCCTGATACAGTGCAATATGACAACGGTACGATATTGTAACGAATGTAATCAAGGTTTAACATGAGCATAGTCACTTTATATTAACACCTCTCGAATTTTGCCCTAATTATAATTGGTTTTACATAACAAATACATACCTATTGTTTGCTTTACAACTTCGCGTTAAAACACCGCATACGTTGTAATATTTTTAATAAATATCGTTTATATTTATTTTATGTTACCACTATCAACCCTCGGAGTACACAATGTACGCACGCACAGCACACATACATTAGAATACCCAAAATCTCCGGTATAACGATATAGTAAACGTACTGACCGTCAAACAATATTACACGTGGTTTACCTTTAGATAGATTAGATTATAGATTATTATTTCTCTAACAGAGTCTAGAGAAACCGCCTGGACCCACTTGATCAGTTGGGAGACTAGAGCCCCTGACAACTACAACTCTTGGTAAATCCAGATATTCCGCACTGCCTGTGCCGAATGCAATTCTAGTGAAAGAAGTTTTGATATTACTTATTAAGCTTCTAGTTACATCCTATATTGCGGACGAATAACTCTAGGGGACTTTTTGCCGACTTGGTTCTGTTTCGGATAATATGAATTGTTTTGCGACCTATTCTTTATAATTAAGTATAATCATGCATATATTATATATAGTAAAAAGGATACATCTTGTTATTGTCGTACCTTTGGGTTTGCAATTTCCAGTACGCTGAAGTGGGTGTAAGAGGGGAAGATTATAGGCACGAACAAGCTTCCGGAGCACTGCCTTGGGCACGGTGGATCTACCCCACAAAGGAATAAAACCTTCTCTTATTATTTAGAACTTGGTTGTTGGCTCTCGGCTGGGTCTCTCACTTGGATCTCACAGTCGGGTCCTAAATAACAGAAGAATTAATACATGAAATAGGTCCCTCCTCTCTCTTTTTGAGTTTTAATCTGATCTTAATTATTTACATTCTTCTCAACAATTTGCTATACTTTCCAATTATGAACTACACAAACATTATTTCATTGAAGTCTATCATTACTGAAATTCAAGTGATTTAAATTGGTTTGTAAAGTAATCTCTCTTTAAAAAGTTGTATGCCTAACCACCCTTGAATATCTATCCCTTGTTGAAACACACTTTCTATCTACTCACGTGAGGACCCTGTATGGCCTCTTCCTTAAAATGCCCGCTTCCGTGTTGTTGAGATCAGTGAGTTTGGAGTTAGCACGTATAGAAATGAATGTGTAGCAGGGAAAAAAGCCATGTGTACACAGCTTCAAAGACGATAATATCCCACGATAATGACAAAGCATATCTTATTGCTTACAATGCAGCTCGTTCCTCGGCCTGCGTCGTCGTGATCGCTCGTGTTGTTGAAGGTCCAGCTGACATCAACTCCGAGTTCCAGAGATACGCTGGCCGCCCCTTGCCATTTGCCATATTACTAGTTCCTACTTCTGCAAATAATCCAAAAGCATCCCTTTATTCTAAATCTCCGTTCAAAACCAGTTTCAACGAACCCTTACTTCCTAGTAGCTAGGTTTTCATAAAAACAATGGAAATTAACTGAATTAAGTTGGTTCATCCAACGTAAAGCTTGGAGAGCATTTCCTCCCAAGACATACTTCCCGTTAAACCCTGATAGAAGAAGAGTGACAAACGATAGGAGGTGCCAGGAATACCATCATTAATTCTGCCCACCTATTCAGTCAGCCCCCCTTCAAAAACTAGACTTCATGCAGTGCAGCACGAATCATCTGCCACAGACCTCACTGGTCGCCCATCTACTTGCTCCGAGTTAGAGAGTTTACTAAGGCCGACTTAGATGACCTTTTAGCAGCGTTTCACTCCGGTTGTTATACTGGGAGGCTTCAACCTTCGCCACCCTTTCACCTCGTCTAAGTCTAAGTGCCTTGTAGATCTAACATCTTTTTTTGGACTCCCTGCATGTTGAATCTTAATACACCACGCTCGTGGTATAAATTCTTTTGTTCCCATTTATCTATATGATCGTTTACCTGTCTCGCTTATATTTTACGGCATGACATAGCCAATACTTAACTAAACTTGCACCGATACCAATGTTAAAACCCTTTTCCAGCTGCGTATGATCGAATGTGATGCCTCCTACATCAGCCACAAGCTATTAACTCTTCTACCCTCAAACAAGCTTTCCACCCACCGTGATGATGCCTTTAACACTTCCGAAAAATGTTAATCATCATAGCAACAGAAGCTTGCATCCCGTGATCGTCCGCAGGTAGACGTTCGGCAACCCCTTGGTGGTCCCAAGAGCCAAGAGTGTGCACAGCTAACCAGAAGCAAGAAAAAAAATCTACAAGCAATAAAAAAGGACCCCGTACCACCCCAAACATGAAATTAATTTTAAAGCAGGCGCGCGAAATCTCCGCTCAGAATATCAACACGATAAACAAATGCTTCGAACATTATATATACTTCGACTGTCAACTCCTAAACTCTCCTTTCTTCACTGTGGAAAGTTGTAAAAAAAAAAAAATAAATAAGAAAAAAAAATCGCTCTCTATTTTTCAATAACTCTTCACCCACAGTCCCTTTATATGGCCTGAATAACCCATATTATCTCTGCCCTCACAGTGCGCAGATGCATTAAGGCATATTTGCTACCACTCTACTCTTCCCGCTATCCTCAAGGATTCAAAAACGGAAAATTAACACTCTGCAACCCGCCAGAACTTTTCAACTTTAAAGAGGAAATCATACCTATAACTGCCCTTACACTTGCGGAATAATCAAAACTGCATTGGAAATAGCAAGACGGGCCTAGGCCCAATTTGATCGTCACATTAAGCTCACGTCACCACACCCTTCTGCATTCAGCGTGCTTCTAGATAGGCTATAACAGAGCATCTGGATCGAATCCTTCTAATTGTCCATCTGATGAACTACTTTTGTAATCCCTATTCCCAAGAAACCTGCAGGTGAAGACCCGAAGTGGAGGACAACCAAGTCTAATTTCGCTTTAACCTGTCATACTTGCAAATATTAATGGAGAAAATGTTTCAGGCCGCCGCCTCCCTTTCTAAGTCGCCAGGCTTTTGAAGCTTTCAGTTTGCGTTCCGCAAAATATCGTTCACCGCGATCCCCTTTTAAAACGGACCATGACCCGGAAGCCTTCTCAACTGGTAAGAATTTGCTTGCTATCTCTTTGTTATTTATCGTTATCGAGAAATTCAAACTTGTTCTATTTAAATTCACGGTTCCGAGTACAGCTCACTCTTTTATTGAATTCCTTCTATCGCAGATCATCAGGTTCGCTCGTTCTGTTTATATGACGCCATCTGTAACTTATGATGAATGGTCATCATGCAGGCTTCAAGGTATATCATTTGCTCTCAGATTCAATACATCGTTACTCTATCTCAGGGACGGTCAACTTTTCTCCTATGTTGATACCAGGCGTACACATTTGCCTGTCCGCAGGCTGCCATTTCTTGAACAGCAACTTCAACTAGCTATTGAGAATGTTTCACAATGGGGTTACTCTCATGGCTTCCATTTCTCATCCATCAAAACCTCAGCGATACTATTTAGGAAAAAAAGGGAGTCGGAATAACCTGGCCACCTTCCTCCGACAAGCCTAGCCTTATATGGTTCACCCATCCTTAACTTCACAAGTCAAATTTGCCATTCTAGAAGACCACCTAACATAGGCACCGCAACATTTAAACTCCTGAAAACGACTTGTCACGCGCTTGACCTATTTCCATCTTCGTCTCAAAAATCTTAGGATGCTGATCGCCTGTTCCTTTTACGTCTCATATAGCTCTAATCCGATCGAAGTTGGACTATGGCTGCGTAGTATATGACCTGGCCGACAAAAGTCCAGATTCTGTTCAGGAGAAAAATAACAGTAGAAAATTCTGCGGGATCGACTCGCACTTTTTTGCGGCCCCCTTAAAAACAAATATATTTCCAGTAGGGCTCGAGCCGATGGGCTAAGAGGTCGAGAGACCCCGACAACTGATATCTATGCGGTCTACTCTAGGATGTTCGTAGTTTTAAATCATGAATACTACTATATATAGGTATATATTCAAAATCATAACTGCATAAAGCGAAAAAGCGTCGAGTCGATCCCCAGAATTTCTACTGTTTCTAACGCTGAACAGAAACTGACTTTTTGACGCCTGGCCTCTCCAGCCTACTAAAACCCTTAGATCTCATTTCAAAACGATGGGCCGATCCGTACTCCACTGGAGCCTTCATCGTTCCCCCGGTGAGTCTTGAAATTGAATCTGATGTGATGCCTCTTCGAAGGGAAGAATACATCATGTGCACAAGTTATTACGTCGCTTCAAACCCCAATACAGTTGGTCTGATAAGATTCTGCGAGAGTACTCAAGAATCTCCTTACTGCATTGCAAACAGTTCGCATATAACACATCCTAACTTCCTCATCATTCCTTTGCCAAAGGTGCTGCCGTTCTCCTATGATGAAGGATACACCTTGGCTATTTCCTGCTCACCATCGCCTGGTAGTACACGCTGTCCCAAATCTCAGCTAACTCCGGATGATTGTTAAAGGCATCATTTTTGTCCATTGCAGTCATGATGGATTATCAATGGTTTACTGATGCTTCTTAAAACAGCGGATGTAGTACTAGTTTGTTCCTGTCTTTGGCTGGTGTTGCTATTCCTGTACCTCTCCATCCTCCCTATGACCCTCCCCCTCGACCTTCATTATTTGTTTAGCGGTGATGGGCAGAATTAATGTATAATGTGCCCTCTCTTCGAATTCATTCCTGAACCAAAGGCCACTCTTATGTCACTTATTCAGAGCAGCAATGTCACTTAATAGTATGAGGCTAAACAAAGAACTTTTCCCATTTTAAAAAAAAACAATTGGTTTGCTGTACAACAATTTCTTCGGGCTGCGTCCACTTCGTAAGAAAGAGCCAAAAAAACCTATGTTGACCCCTCGGCAGCGTCCTAGGTAAATTTTTTCTTATACTCTAATAATCGCTTGACTGATATGCATGCCAGAATGGCTGCCTCCTCTTTCTGGAGCTGTTCCAGGTTCCTCCCGGATGCCATCGACAAGTCGCCCCATCAACTGATTATTATCTGCTCTCCGAAAAGTTACGCAGAAGTCTGGGGCGACGTGACATGAGTTCGTAAGTTAGAAAAAAGGCGAACATTGGGGATGTTTCCTCTCACCATCGAAAGCTCTTGCACGATTGTCGGTGTACTACACGCGCTCCGCATTGCACACCAGATATCACTCACTGCGAACTATTAGTCACGGGACCCTTCCTCCCCACTCTGCAAAAATTTTCCGTCGTTCTCCATACCCCCGCAATCTGCTCACCATTATTCTATGAGTCATCTGGATTCTGGACCCCATTCGCCGTCATAATTTTTCCCTTACTCTTGTGTCTTAAACACCTCTAAAGTGTATCCCATATTCTTGTCCTGATCCTCCTATTGCTTTAATTATAAACTTCTCATATTTTTCTTTATCTCAGAACTTTGAATATTTCTTCTTTTGTATTGGTAGCTATTTAATAAATTTGTATTTGTAATTTATGTAGTTATATTAACGTATAATAAATCTTTTATTTAGTTATTTATCTTTTATTTATTTTTGACTGAATAGTCATTCCCATCTAATTTTCGGTTGCCAGCATTAAAATAAGTTTTATGAGCCAGGAACCCCCATAAAGTTGATTACTCAAAACCCAGTGTGGCCCGCTTGGATCAGTTCGGGTGTGGTTGATCCTGTACAATAAAAACTAAAAAAAAAAAATATTTATACCTATATGATATAAATATATATATTATATTTAATATACTATACATATATATATATCTATTATATTTATATACTATATAGATATATATAGGATATATATATATATATATATAATATATATTATATTATATTGGAGTCACGTTTGGCTCAGTGGGTTAAGGAGAGCTTGAGGCTCAGCTTAAGAACAGGATTCCCTCTCAGTATGGGGTTCGATTTCTCGTTCGGCCACGGTCGTTTGAGACGGGACACAAAAAATATTGCGTTAGTTAGGAATATTCTGCAATATTTACTATTTGCAGTTTACGGCATAGTGATTACGACTAATTCTTCCAATACACACACTTTCACTACAACATAGCCAAACCATACAACAGAAAAGCTATTCCCAAAACAAAAATCACTCTTCTCATGCTTCTTCGCATTGAAAAAAGCCGCCGTACTAGTATGCGAACCCACGCCTTACGGTGCAAGCATTCCGACTACTCCGCTGAAGCAGGGCCTGCTTATCGGGCCTAATATCCTTGCACCTTCCAACTTGTCAAACCATACAAATACTTCCCTGACAAATTACCTCAGGATTAAGATGCTATTGGTAATAATAAAGAAATATAATATATTAATAATTATATATATAAATATAGATATATATATATATATATATACACGTGGTTCAAATATAAATAATAGAAAAAAGATATATTTAAACTATTGGTAATAAATAAATATATATATATATATATATATATATATATTTACGATGTTTTCTTTCTTCACCATTATTATCAACCGTGTAAGTCGCCTCGATAATTTGAACCTAGCGCTTTTGTTTCGCAAAATTGACTTGAAACGACCCAGTTGCATTGCGAACTTTTTTTTATTATTTTGGCAGTTTATAATTTTTCATGAAATGTTTCAGGAGTTCTTGTTCCTTCTGTTATTACGGTGTTGTTCTCATGACAACTGAATTATTCGACACGACTGGAGACCTTTGCTCCATCTCAGAAAAAGGAGTATCTTCAACGTGTACTGCTGATTGTCGACCTCTTACCTCTTCAGATTATTTAGATATTTTGTGGACCACATTTGCTGAATTTCCGGGTAACATTATTATTATTAAGGCGTTTTCCATTTTGCACTTTGAGTCCTAACGAAATTTAGGGAGGAAAATGCTAAAAAGTCGTTCGATATATGTCATTAGCAACAAATTTAGTAAATATGCTTAACCGAAACGTTAGTAATCCTAAAAATTCTGTTAGGTTCTCTTCGTGCTACCATTAGAAAAAATGCTAACGAAAAAAGTAAAACAAAGAAGATAAAAAAGTAGTTCTTATTGAATGAATTTTTATTCATTAAAATTAACTTTAAAATTTAATTTCTTCCCCAAATCAATAAACTCCATCACAATAGTTGATCAATTATTTGTTAATAAAAACCATTTGTTATTTTTTATCTATTTTTGTTATTCCAAAAACACGTTGCTCATTAAACAGCTGATCAATATTTTAAACAATCGGTCGATTATGTCCGAAATCCGTGCTAAAACTGATTAGCATTTCTTATATGCAGCGTTAGCACAAATGCAAAAGAAAACGCCTTTTATCATATAATATATCGTCATTAGTATCTTAATTAGTATATTATGTATTATTATTTCTATTATATTATTATTATTATTATTATTATTATTATTATTATTATTATTAATAATTGACGTTCTCTGTTAGCTATAATGATTTATTGATATACTTTCCGTCCACCCCTTATGAATTATTTTCTCTCTTTTGATACTATCTAGGCACTTGGTTCCCAACTGGAAGTCACCCCCCTAGGGGATGTTGAGGCTTTTATGGATGATACCACAATAATTTTGTTTGAAATGACAAGGTAGAAAAAAAGCTATGTGATGTATTTTTTTCAAATGAGAATGTATTGTCCATCGGACAATGTAGCATTTTGGAAAATGTGTGTTAATCTCTGTCAAGGTTGTCAATTTGACTTTTACAAGGCCATATTTGAAAATTTTTGCCTTTTATAGAAGGCTGGCTAATTTGAAATTTACTAATTCATATTCACAATAAAGAAAGCATCCAATTCTTAGAAGTGGGCGATTTGCTAAGAAAGGTTGTAAACCACTGCACTGATTCTAGACATTCACTAATAAATAGATCTCATTCAACTACTGAATACCCTCGATAAACGTTTTGTTACACAAAGCTCTTCCAAATCCATTCAACACCAATCTCGCCTCCATTCTTGATCACTTGATTCTAAGCCGACCTTTTTAAGCAGCTTCTTACTCCGGTTGTTATACTGGGAGGCTTCAATCTTCGCCACCCCTTATGGGACGACTCTGTCACCTCGTCTAAGTCTAAGATCCTTGTTGATCTCCTAAGCCCTGAAGAATTTTTTACAGTTGATCATTTTGAGCTGTAGGAGTTACCTTTTAAATGAAGAGTAACTTTCGTGGTTCAATTCTAAGTGTAACTGAGCTACTAGTTACACTACTTCAATAAAAATATTTTAGTCTCTAACTAGTATGTATTCTGTATGCTAATAACTAGAGCTTATGCCTCTCGTCTACTTTGAGGTTAGAGTGGAATGTTCGTTTCGCTTTAAAGTTTAAACTTTCTAAATCATTCATGTGAAGAAAAGCATCCTTAAGATGACTCTTGAAAAGTTTTATATCCTGAATTTGCTCTTTGGAAGGATACCAGTCCTGATTTCGCTTTTTTATAATATTAAAAAAAAAATTAACCTAGTATTTTGTAAATTTAACTAAAGTAACGAAAAAATGAGCTATGATATTGTATAAATTTAATTTATAACAGATTGTAGTTTAGAAATTTATACTATGGTTGGATTTATTAAACGTGTCCGAAGCAAGTATTTGTTATTTTATTATGCGTTTCATAGACATTAGTGTCCTCTTCATGATATTAAGCTGAGTGAAGTGGACAGTCGCGTCAACGAAACTTCCTAATAAAATAAAAGAATTACTTCATTTCGGGTTTTAAAAATATTTAGGGTTTTATACATTTCATTTACTGTGAAGTTTAAAATTTTTAAAGAGTGAACTTATTATATTTTATCATTTTATCTTCTGCAAAGTTTAAAATTTTTTTTAAAGAGCAAACGTTTCTATTATTATTTTCTTGTACTTTGTTTACATAGAATAGCGATTAAAAGGTGTTGGGATTTTTATTCTTCTCATGATTCTGGTTTCTTTCCTCTACAGTCTACTCTATCCCGATTCCAACAAAAGTTTGGAAAGGGGTAGTTGTGGTATCCATTGAATGAAAGGTACTTCAACTAGGACGAATTGCATCACCTTATTCCAGTAAATTCAATAAACTGCATTTACCGAAGCTTTTTAAAATAATTTTTAACTCTTGTTCGTAAGAGTTATTTTAAATATAACCTAGGATAGTACAGTCTTCTCTTGTTTGTTATAATTTTTGTGCAATCAAGTGGAAAATAGATATGTCACAAATATTGAAATAAAATGAAAAGGATCAAATAGATTTTGGTAATGATTTTATTTTTTAAAGGTATTTTCTTTACCATATTTGTTATTGAAAAACTGGGAAGGAAGAAAACAATCGCCCTGGAGTTTATCATTTTTGCAGTATCGATTGTGTTTCTTTTCATTTGTACATCGAGGTAAGAGGTCTTCATTTATTACTTTCTATATAATAATATGGAATGATACTTCATCTAGGGGTGATGGAATATGTCAATTTCCAAACACAAGGTTACAGAAGGCTGGAACATAACATCTATGCATTACTAGAAGTTACTAGCAGATAGTTATAGTGAATACCGGCCAAGCATTTATAAATAACAGGGTTCACTATCAGCATTAGTTCCATATATCAAGGGTTTATTATTATTATAGTATATATGTACGTTATTTTTAAAGACCTCGGTAAAAGCTGTTATGACTTCCGGAATAGGCAATTGACCCGGAGGCTTTAGTAACCGAAGGTAAGTGGCTATAATCGACTGGTTACTATTACTATATTATATATTATATATATATATATTATATATAAATAAGTTAATAAACAGTATATATACATACAAATACACATAACATTATATATATATATATATATATATATATGTATATATAATAATATATTATATATTAATATATATGATAGTGCCGGCCTTAAACGTCAATTGTGCCTGGTAGTTCCACCCTCGTGTGTACCTTGAAAAGAGATATCCGCTTAAACAGGTAGTTTATAGTATATATAATATTATATATATACTATATATATAGTATAATTATGATATATATTATATATATATATCATATATATATATATATATATATATATATATATATATATATAATTATTATATATAATATATAAATAATAACTCCATCCTTTTTTCAAGAACTGGGGGTAAGGTGGCGTGGACATGCACTCGGAGAAAGTGCAAGTAGTGAAGAAGAATTGACAGTTCGAAGAAAGCCTCAGCTATTATCGTCTCTATGAACCTATTATGAGGAACGTCGTCGAGTGCAGGAATTTCAACTCATAGTAAGGCTTCATGGCGAACCCTGCGACGCTGACGCCTTCACATATTACGAATATCGTCAGGTGTAGGTTTTCATCGCCTTGGCCCCAGGTGGGCCCAACAGACCATACAACCTCACAAGACCCGCCATTCACTCCTTTTAGCACCTTTCTCCCGATTCTTCCAAACTCTTCCTTTCTCTCTCCAGGGCATTCCTTTACCTGGGATCAGTCATTTCGGGTCTTCACCCGGTCGATTCCTAGCAAACTCCACTATACATCCGCCTAGCCAACCGACTATCATCCCATCCTTCCTATATGACCAAACCATCTCAATGTATTCGTCGTTTATTCTTCACTCCACATAAGTCCCTAATGCGTTCATTTCCTGCATTTTATCATTCTTCTTCTGATCACAGCATAAAACCCTGAAGATTGTCCATCTCGAACACTTTTGTACCTTAGATTATACCTGCTTATTCCAAGAGCCATAGAGTCACTAGCTATACATTAAAACCGATAAACGACATACCCTCATGTGACAAAACCCTAAGCTGCATTCCAAGATTATGTCCTTTCACATCCATGACAGGTTTAATTTGGCACTCAGCCCCTCCTAGCCATTGCAGCAATTTTCCTAACTACATTCTACATCATCCGTTCCTTTTTTCATCCAACATCAATATCCAAAATATTTAAAGCCCCGCCCACTGAGCGGTTGTCTGATACTCTGCTCCAGTTGTTCACTGGAACTTAACGTGACTTCACAGACAGTCTGCTCTCTCTCACTCACTAGCCATAATTTTGTCTCTGTATCTTACATTTACTTTCCAACCTCCTGTTTACAACACCTCCACCTCTCAAACTCTCGTTCAGAGTTCACAACACAAACAAAACAGCGCATTAGTATGCAGGGACCCTCCCACTCTCTCCATTCTTCCATCATTCTAACACCTTCCCTGCCGATCACCTAATGTCTTTCTATGCCCAGTCAATTGTACATTAAGATACCAGGAGCATAACTCCTGCTCCTGCTATTATATTAAACCAATCACTTCGACTGTCATTTGATTATACAACAAACCTTCTAAATCGTCATACTTAACTTTGGCATTCTCCAGAAACCTACCACTAACGACCTGCCCTAGGCGTTCTCTGATTAAGTAAATCCCTGGTCACCGCCTGTTTGAAGATCCATAAAACCTGAAATCAATTTTTTTTTTCCCTCGTCGGTTTCCTGTCAATGCATTTGTTTTCGGATGTAAAAACTCTTGGATGCCAGCACATCCTCGTACACTTCTAACGCAACTTGTTCTTACATCAGTTTCAGTCACTCGACGCACTCTTTAAACCAAAATTGCAGCATATATCTTCCCTATAAAACTCAATAAACTAATGTCCTTATAGTTTCAACAGGTCTCCTTATCACCCATACCATTGTGTAGTGGTTATTACTGCTCTCCCCTCTCCCGCTCGTCAAGCCTCGGAACTAATACCCTCCATAAACACTTTGTTACAAAACAACTTGCAAATGCCATTATCAATCTCGCCGTCTATTTTGATCATTTCAACCAGTAATTCCCATCTGATGCTGCAGATTTACCCATTCTTAACTGCTTCTTCACCTGTTCATTACCCCTCCTGCCTACTTTACCTCATCCCCAAAATCCGTATCGTTCTTCTTGGCAGCGCATCAAACTCACAATTTCACTACATTCTTCATTATGTCCAATGTTGATGCAATCATTTCGAAACATGTCCCTCCACTCTTCTTTGCTACATGCCATTTCATCCGTTTACGGGAAAGCCACATTCCTATTCATTATTCTATGCAGATTCACCTTTTTGCGTCGAGATTTTCCACGTCATTATACTCAACACTCTATGTGAACGCAAGCAGGCAATTTGGGCAGTTGGCCTCTAAAGTCTAAATCAACGCAATGATTCAAGGATTCGTTGAATAGTTGTTTAAAGAATTCCTGATATTAATAAGTCCATTAGCTATATCGCTTTAAAAAAGATATATATTATTTTATTTAGTATTTTTCGAGTAATATTGTTATTTTGTCCTAGAAAGGACTTATTATCCATTTACAAATAATTCAGCCAAAGAAGAAAGCTTGAACCAACATCCTAAAAAAAGTGTCCTCCGTTCAGTTTGTTTGGGTTCAGCCTAAAATTGCATGGGACCAAAAGCGAGTCTACTTTGATATAGACTTTGCTTATACTGCGAAAACAATTTAACATGGGATTTGCACTACTTATCTTCGTTTTAATTTTCAACATTATCTATACCCTGTAAAGGAAATTTTCCCCATTTAATGAACTATTGTGTCAGAAGAAATATTCATGTTCAATCGTTTTGAGGGGGTTTTGGGTAGCTGCCACCTTCCCTATCGGCCTTTAAAGTATCGACTTTAAAACACGAATTGTTATCATTTACACTCTTCGATATATGTTTGCCTAAATTTCATGGCGCTGATCTGGAAAGCTGCTGGGATTGGGGGAAGAGTTGCTAAAACTGGAAATGGGGTTGTGTCAGTGGATTGATTGTAGCATAGAATTGCCTTGTTCTTGTATTATATTTGTCTTTGAGCTGGTGTATGGCATCCCTCCTCCTCAATTTTTGTATGGTCAGTAACTCCAACCTATTTAAACAGGTAGACGGGTATTAAGGAAAGAGGGCATTGTGGGTTGCTCGCGACAGATTTTTTTGGCAGAGTGGGTGTGTTTCATAGGAATGTGAATTCTCTCATAACAGACGAACGCGATATCATGGCAGTGCCTACAGTATTTCGGGGATGACCAAACCGCTGGCATTTGAATCAACGTCTGGGTCGAGGAATAAGCGTACGAACGCTGTAGCTTGTAAACCCAATTTTCACCTTAGTAGGTGGAATATGGGTGTTAAAGGTCAGCAGTAAACGAAGATTTGGGGTGTCAGGCAAGTCTCGACGTGGGGGAAATCTGTAAACGTTAGTAACAGGAAATCTTTTCTGCTGTAGATTTCATTAGAATTACAGCAATATCTTTGTCTTTCTGTTTTATAGAGTAAATGTGCTTTGGTGTGTTTCTTATTTCAGGTGTAGGAGTGAAAATAAAGAGGTGATGTTTCCGGAGAGGAAGTTAAGGGAATGACAAGATAAAACTTCGATTCCAAGGTAGTAGCTTGAACGAGAAGGGACCCATTCCTCATTAACGTGACTGGGGGGTGTTTCACTCATAAAGTTTTTTCAAGTGCATCGCTAAGAATGATGGTTCTTTGCTCAGTAAGAGCTTTGGAGGTGGCGGATAATACATTGGGAATTTTGTGTCAGCTGACAGTTCCAGAGGGGGAGCAGCATACGGAGCAAACAAATGAAAACGACTGGGACTGGGGGCACCTTTTCGGGGTTGCACCGACAGTTTGGGAACCTTGGATGTCGAAGGTGTGCCAGGCAGCTGATCGCTAGGGATAGATAGAAGTCTTCCAGGTGAGGTGGAGGGAATCACGGCATTAATATTCGAAGTGCAATTCACAAGAGTATTAATCGGTACATTGTCAGTAATCGTTAAATTCATTAGGGTCAGAGGCGAATTATGGCTTTCCATGGTATATTAAATCAAAGGGGTCCCCCTCATGGGTGTCGAACCCTATTAGTTTTGTGCC
>JABUQX010007896.1:0-20000 GCA_015478945.1 Trachelipus rathkii
TATATATATATATATACTATATTATATATATATATTATATTATATATTATATATATATATATATATATATTATATATATATATATATATATATATCATTCTTTCTTTCTTTCTTCACCCTTCTCTTTGCCCCAAGATTGGGGGTAAGGTGCTGTACAAAGCATCGGAAAAGAAAAGCAGTAGGAGAACATGACAAACGTCGAAAAAAAGACCACCAGCCCAGCCTTTACCGCCACCACACCTGTTTACCATTAATTAAGGTGAGGAGCTTTCGTCAACAGACAGAAAAATCGCAACCCTAGGAGGGCATCATGGGACCGCGGACCGGACCGCCTCACTATGTAAGATCATTTCAATGTAGGGTTGTTCATCCCTGCCCAGTGGCCACAACCATGCCCCCATACAAAAAACCCCCCGCCATGTTCTCTCCTATGGTCGATGGCACCTTTATTTCCGGCCTTGTTCTGGCCAAACTTCAACATTTTCTCTCCTTTCAGAACATCCGTTTCACCGACTCAATACCACTTTCTTTCTCGGGTCTCCCAGCCGGTCGCGTTCCAACACACTCACCAACGTATACAAATCCGGCTTAACCAACCTACTATTTCATTTCAATCCTTTCCACAATGACCAATACCATCTCAACATACTTCCAATTTTATTTCTCTCATCTCTTAGCAAGCGCTGAGATTATTGCGCAGCCAACACCCACTCTCTAATACGGTTCATTCCTCTCTTATCAATGCTTTCCTCACACTAAGCGACACCCCCAAGATTGTCCCATCCCCTGAACACAATTGAACCCTTCTAGATCTATACTTCTTATTCCAGGAACCATAGTCTCCCACTACATACAACCGTGGTAAACAACATGCCCCTCCAGTCAAAGACCCTAGGGCAACAAACTTCCAAGAACTTAGTCCCTTTGCCAATTCACCAACCGGGAATATTAATTGGCACTGCCACCTTTTCCTGGCCATTCCACAACTTTCCTTACTTACCACTCTGCATGCGTACCGTTCCCTTCTCATCCAAACATATACCTCCTAAATATTTAAACTTCAGACTACTTGTTCTTACTGACTCTCACCATCTAACATACCTTCACACTGAGGAGTGTCCTTCACTCACAACCAGTAACCTCCCCCCACTTTCTTATCCACGCCTTTACTTCAAAGCGCCCCCCTCCTTCACACACCCTGCCAAATCTCTCTATGCAACCCTTCTCAAACTTCTCTTTCAGATCGCCACACTAACCAACATTCATCCGCATATAATTAAGGTAGGGGGCAGCCCCTCCAACTCAAAACAGTCCATTTCTCCACCATGTTCTAAACACCATTTCCTGCCATTCCCCACCTCGAATATTTCTTTCATAAAACCCATCCATATACAAATTGAAATAAACCAAACGAGGGGAACCCATACACCAACCAACCCTGTCGTTACCTTTTCCCGCTATTTAATCCTACAACCCAATCCAACCAAATTGACACCCCCAATTTTCTTACAACACGCTTCACTATGTCCATACATTTAACTTTTGATATCCATCTCAGAAGGGCCTACCCACAAGCACCCTATATCACTAACACCTGCCATAACGGCTGTCCCACTTAAACTCGAATCAATACGCCTGTCTGCAAAACATCCATAAAAAACCTACATACCAAATTATATTCGTTCTTCTGCCTCTCATTTCTCAAATCAATATATTGTTTCAATGTAAACGATTTGATCCCACACATCCGTCTACCACATATACCTACTATAGTATACTATATATATATATATATATATATATATATATAATTACTATATAAATATCTACTACTAATATATATATATATATATAGCTACTATAAATATATATATTATATTATACTATATATATTTCGCAGCTTTTAGGCCACAGTCTTATTAATATAATTGTGTACCAGGTATATTGAGGACAACTTTTAAATGCATCCCACCAACCTCTTTTCCCAACCTTCGTCTTAATGAAAGAGATTTTACAATGGATTATATACCTTTTGGCACTAGTATTGAAATTCAAAATATAGGAAGGTTGTGCTTGAGAAACATCAATTTTTTCTGCTGAGAGCCCACAGCATTTGCTAAACGTTACTCTCTCATCTTGGAAACATAAGTTTGGAGGACAAGCCAAAGTATTTTCTTGCGCAAGCTTTACTCAAGCGTGGGTAAACATTTTGAATTTTGAACTTCCACCAACATGATTGGATCATCATGTGAATCTAATCGGTTTTTACTTGGCTTGATACGTTTTTTCCAATTCACTTGCACTACATCTTCTTGGTAATGGCGTGTGTTCTTCATCACTACTGGACTTGTAGAAATTCTTCAAGTAACTCTGTGTATGATTTTACTTGGTAGGAAGGTTGGTTGGTTCTGTAGATTTCGTTTTTTTTCCTTTTAAAGGGTGGCGATTAATAGACGGTTCGGATTGAAGTTTTTCAACTGCATCACAAAACGTAACGATCTTAAACTTGCTTCTGAATACTTGTTACACAAATCTACCTTTTTAATGACATACGACATTTAAGCTTCATATAGCTGTCCAATAATTTTCTTACCAACAAAAGGATTTTCTAGCTCTAGTTTTAACTTACATCTTTCATTCTTTTTAAAAACGTCATCATTTTCATTTTTGAAGATGGTTCAAATTGTTTCCTTAGCGTTGAGATTAATTGGTATTACATCGGAGACAGAACTGTAGAGGTGCTGATTTTTTGGTAGTTTCCTTCAAATGTTTCGAATAGCGGTGTTGATCCGATTCAGAGTTTTATTTCTCCACATTAATTATATATGTTAACTTTGGAATACGAACAGGCGTACAAAGCAAAGAAGTTCTTGAAGCAATACTTCTTTCCATCATATGAAGGTGTACCTAATTCCAGCGAGTTGTAATGGTTCTTGATAACATGCAAGATAAATGGAATATTCAAGCCGTTTTTGTGAATTGTCTTAATCAACCATTTTCAATTTTCACTTTTCTTCTCAGAAAATTCATCTTAAGTTTAATTGTTATTATTAAAATTCTTTAATTTCCTTTTTGATACTAGATATAATCATTGAATGCAAGCGCGCATACGGATCTTCTTAATTAATGTGCGGAGTGCGGATGTTACCTGCATCACTAATATATTATATGTTATATAATTTACTATATATAATATATATTATATATATATTATACTATATATTATAATAATTATTTAATAATATTAATAATACTAATATATTAATATTATATACTATAATATATATATATATATATATATAACATATAAATATCTTATAATATAAAATCATATATTATATATATATATAATATCATATATATATATATATATAATATATAATATATTATATATCTTATATTATATCATATATATACAGTTAGTATATAAATATAGTATATATATATTTTATATATATATATAAATTTTAATATACTATAAGATATTATATATTTATACTATATAATTATTATTTACTATACATAATATTAATATATTATATATATTAAGTAATATAATATTATATGTATATATAGATATTATATATATAGTATTATACATAATATATTAAATAATATTTTATATAACTAATATATAATTATACTTTATTATATTATAAATAATATATATATTTGTTATCTACTATAAAATATATATATATATATATATATAAAAAACTTCATTCATATTTTAATTAAGAATCTAATATAAAAACACTATGAATATAGTATAATGATGTTATATATACCTCATATTAATAATACTAATGTAGAGATAGGATATATATTATATTAATACTATATAATTGTTTATTTGAATAACATAAATGATATTATCCATAGTATAGATAATATACTCCTTATATATAATATATATATAAATAATATAATTAAAATATAGTGAATAGTATATATACACATATATATTATAATATCTATATATATATATTTTATATATAGTTATTGATAATATAATATTTGTAGATAAATATATTAATTTCAGTTAATATATATATATATATATTATATCTAACAGAAGTAATATCTTTATAAACAAAGAGACAAAAACGATCTTTAAACTGGTATGAAGAAGAAAATAATACCAGAAATTTGGCTGACTCGCTTGCAACTCTGAACGATAGCTCCGGACAGGATTTCAGAATTGGGAACTAAGCAGTAAACAGAACTTATAAACAGATAATAGTAATAATACATAAGACAATAATCAAACGTGAAGATCAATAATCAAATCGAGATAAATCAAACTGAATAATAATAATTAATTAATATGATTCTAATTACATAATATTTATTAATAATGATAATAAAATTATTATTAAATTACTATGATTAAAAATAAATAATAATAATAATAATTAATAATATAATACATAATAATAAATTATTATTATTCATAAAGTAAATAATAACTAATAGTATAATAACGTTTTTTTAATATTAATCCTAACTAATAATAATAATAAAATAATGTAATAAAATAAGTAATAATACATAATAACAAAACAAAATAATAATAATAATAATAATTAATAGATAATCTAATGTAGTATAGAAGTGGAAAACGTAATGAACTAATAATAATGCGACACATAGATTCGAATGGCATACACAATAAACATAAGCACCGTGTATGCACACGCCGTGCGCAACGAAACCACCACACACCCCGCACGGGAAATCACATCCCAGGGCTAAGCAGCGCGCCAAATCAGACCACGGACACACACAAAGAGAGACCAGCAATGAGAATCGCCAGCCAAGCAAAAACACGCGCCAGACTGCCCCCCAAACCACAGCGCCCAGTGCTCAGGCACCATGTAACAAGACCCACGGCAAAGACGCCAACGAGCCCAAGTGGCCAAGCCCCCCGAGCAGGCCAACCACACCGCTAATAATAATAATAAATAATAATATAATAATAAAATACATAATAACGAATAATAATAATAATAATAATAATAATAATACTACGAAGAAGAAAATTAAAAACGAAAAATGAGAAGGTAAAATATAATACAAATCCATCGCAACAACTACTACAAGAGGACCGGTAGCCCCAAGTGCAACCATTAAAAAATATTAAAAAAAAAAAACATGAGTGGAAAAATATTCTTTTGGAAAAACCCCCGATTAATGGTTTAGAAAAATAAGAGATACTTCAAGTAAACACATGCTTTACAAAATAATTGAATATTTATTTATAGTTTTTCTATTCATTGAACAATGATTCTGTAAACACAAAAAGCAGTAAATGGATTCTCTCCCTCTCTCCTCTCTCTTTCTCTACTCTTCTCCCAAATCTCTCCTTGCCTCTGCCCCCTCTCATCTCTCTTCTTTTCTATCCTCTCTCGATCCTCCTCCTCTCTCCTCTCTCTCCTCTCTCTCCGACTCTCTCTCTCTCTCTCTCTCCTACTCTCCTTCTCTCTTCTCTTTCTCTCTCTCTCTCAATACTCTCTCTCTCTCTCTTTCTCCTCTTCCCTCTCTTCCTCTCTCTCTCTTCTCTCTCTTCTCTCTCTCTCTCATTCTTTGCTCTCTCTCTCTCTCTCTCTCTCCTCCTCTACTCTTCTCTCTCTCTCTCTCTCTCTCCTCTCTCTCTCTCTCCTCTCTTCTCTCTTTCTCTCTCTTCTCTCTCTCTCTCTCTACTCTCTCTCTCTCTCTCTCTCCTCTCTCTCTTCTTTCTCTCTCTCTCTCTCTCTCTCTCTCTCTCTCTCTCCTCTCTCTCTCTCTCCTCTCTCCTCTCTCTCTTCTCTCTCTCTCTCTCTCTCTCTCTCCTTCTCTTACAGATCTTTTTTTGTGCTCTCTTTTAATCTTCTCACCTTTTTATGAAGAGTGATAAAGCTAAAAATGCCTTTCAACAATCCAGCTTGTCTTGTCCAATCTTCAACGAAGATCGGATTCAAAAGTTTAATGAACTCAATCTTCAATATAATTTTAATATATATACTATATAATATACTATATATATATATATATATATATACTATATATATACTTATATACTATATATATAATTATATATATATATATAATACTATATATATATATTAAATATATATATAATATATATATATTATATATATATATATATATATATATATATATATATATTTATTTATATATATATACTATTAATCAAAAATAACACCAATTAATAATAATAATACAATATTATTATTATTATTATTATTATTATATTATATTATTATATTATTATTATCATATTATTATTATTTATTATTATTATTATTATTATTATTATTATTGAAAAAAGGTATTCACCAAGATACCGACTGCCGTCAATAATTCTCGGTATCAACACAGGTTTGGAACACAGCCGTTGCACAAGTGGGCTATGTTGCGAATGGGCTTTCCCCGCTGACATGTTTATTAACCGCCCGCTCGCTTCACGATCTTTGTGGTGCTCGCTTCTCTTTTTTTTCTTGTCATTATTATTTATTCATGAAGGGTAGAAGGCCATATATTATATATATATATATAATATATATATAATATATATATATATATATATATATATATATATAATATATATATATATATTATATATATACTATATATATATATATATAATATATTTATATAATGCACCTCCTTTCCCCCAGATTAGGGGTGAGGGTAAGGTGACTCACATGCACCGGAAACAGAAAAGTAGTAGAAGAATATGACGCAAATCGCGAAAGAGAAAGCCCAGCCTTACTGTCCCCTTTATACCATATATATATACTATATATATATAATATAGACTTAATACTACTATATATAGATATATACTATATTATATACTATATACTAATTATATAAATATATAAGATAGATATTATATATATACCTATAGTATATAGTATTATATATTATGGAGGAATATCAAATAGGTTGTAGGAGGAACCTTCATATATTAAAAATGAATCATAGGATAATATACCATAAAATGATTGTCCATAGATTGTATGCCAGAAGAAAAAGGTTTAATAAGTGTTTGCGTGTGGGAGGGGGGGGGGCAGATGGAGGGGCAAACTTTGAATGAGGTGGGGGTGTATAATCTGTAAGTATTTATTTATTTAGTTTATTTATTTGTCCTTGTGCCCTATAAGCAGAAGAATCTTATCTAAACTTTCTTCCTTATATATTCTAGGTCTATGAATGCAGTTACCGTTCTAAAGAATATTAATGGCAATGACCAGTGCTGTGAATATAAAAAAAACAAAAACAAGAAAAAAACAAAAACAAGATAGAAAGAAGGAATTATAAGCAATAATAACCCAGAAAGTTATTTTATATACCGGATGTAGATGTTTAATTCCCAACGTTCATTGGTGTAGATAAAGATACTACGCATAAGTATCCCCTCGATTTCTGAGGATTCAAATGAGGGGGAAACTATGCCATACATCAAAAAATATAATTCCAAAATCGTCAACATCTACAAATAGAATTTAACGGTAGCCTATTCCCCAATATAAAGATTAGAAATAAACAATAGTTAGGGCGCCTTAAAAAAAAAAAAAAAAAAAAAAAAAAAATAATAATTAATTTAAAAGATAACGATTTAAAAAAAGAGGGCGGGTACCCTCCTTCCTGAGTTTTCCTTCAACTGAGATAATAATGTTCTCAGGCCGCGACAATAAGTAGTGAAATATAAAATAACATAAACATTTATTTATAAAAATATGACGTAAGTGAAATGGAATAGTAAAAAATAAATTTACCTCCTTAGCAATAGTACTTTTGCTCCAACATAATTTATATATATATATATTACTAATATTATAGTATATATATATATTATATATATTATTATATATAGATATCATATTATTATATATATATTATATATATATATCTAATAATAATATATATATAATACTATACTAATATATATATAATATATACTATAAATAAATAATTTAATAAATTTTATATATTAATATAATATTCTAAATTATAATTAAATATATATATATATATATATACTAATATATATTATATATACTTATATATAATATATATATTATATATATATATACCTTATTATCTATATATATATATACTATAATAATATATATATATATATACTATATATATATATATATATTACCGTAGTAATATATATATATGAAGAAAAATGGAGAAAATTATTGTTATATCAACTTTAAACATGACTACATATTAGTTAGTATTGTTTTGCTAATCTTAATGCAAGTTTAGGTTCCATTCCTGGTTCTAAAGATTACCCTAATAGGATTACTATTGGTGTATTCTTTCAAAGGAACAGATTCTTTATGAGCTCTTTTACCTTTAGATCAAATTATTAAGTGTTTCAGATATAGGAAGAAGCGATCTGGCTTTAACATTAAGAAATCCAGAGTTTTGAACATCATAGTTAAGCATTAAAGATCAATCTTGCCGCACGGAGAATATATTCATTGACCCTCCAAATCTGACGTGAGAGTCCAACTTACCGTTTCTGCATAGATTCTGGTGAAGAGGAGCTTGGGAGAAAGACAAAGTACGGAAGAATCTTGAAGCAAAACTAGTTGCCAAAAGTTTTTTCCTGCACAGTAATTCATAGTTTGAAAGGTTAGTTGTCAGAATAAATATAATTTTTCGTCCTCCTTTAAATAGGAAACCATTTGATTATCTCGGGAGAGTTCATTCAAATATTTTAAATAAATACAAATTTTTTAAGATATAAACTTAAATTAAAAATAATAGTATATATATACTAATATTATATACTATATACTATATATATACTATAATATATATAATATATATACTAATATATCTATATATATAATATACTATAATAATATAATAATATATATATCATTATATATATATAATATATATATATATATATATAAATTATATAATTAATATAATATATATATATATACCTACTAAGTATAACTATATATTTAACACTCATATATATATATATATATATAATATATATATATATATATATATATAATATATATATATGGCAAACCTCGTGAAGAAACTGTACTGTGACTACCGACGTACCCTAACTTAACCTAACCTGAGACTTAACCTTAAATTATTTCATTAATTTTCATTAATATCCCAGTTTGTGATCAGGAAACTTAGGAGGTTCTGGTGTTTACGCTAGCCTGTGAGGTGGTTGACTATATCCTTACTAGTCACCCCAGTACAGTTTCTACAAATTTGCATATATATATATATACACCGATATAGATATACTATATATATATATTAATATATATATATAGTATATATAGTATATATAATATAATATATATAATATATATATACTACTATATATTCGAAACAATTCATTAATGGATGAAAAATATTTTAGATTATACAGCTCAGCCAACTATTATATAAGTATATATATATATATATATATATATTATATATAATATATACTATATTACTATATCAATATAATTATATAATATATATATACCTATACTATATATATATATATAGATATATATAATATATTATAGCTCATATATATTATATTATATATATTGATATATAATACTATTATAATATATATATATATTATACTATATCTAATACTATATATATATATATATATATAATATATATCCAATCCGAACGAATGAGCCATTATTAGATTGTACTTTTTGTAGAAGACGGCGCATTTCGGCCAATATGTTGTTTCATTCCTTTTGAAATAAATCAAAATGACATTTACATGAGCAAGAAAGTTTCTCAAATTAGAAAAATTTCGTCTAAAATTAAATAAAAAAAGATTTATAAGGTTAGTAAAGGGAGTTTCTTATTTACTAGCAACTTTGTGATAAAATTTAAGAAAAAAAAAAAACAACTATAGCACAAGCTTATCGAACCAAAATTAAACTTCTAATAAATAAAGTTGTTTAGAAAGATATTAGCCAAGTCCGGTATATATATATATATATATATAATATATATAAATATATATAGTATATCTATATACTAAATTATATATTATATATAACTATATACTATATATATATAAAATAACTTATATAAATATATATATATAAAATAATATATATATATATTATATATATAATATATATATATATATATAATATATAATATATATAATATATATAATATAATATATATATATATAATATATATATATATAACTATATATATATCATACCAGATATATTATATATACTATATATATATATAGTTATATTATAATATATATGACTAACTCTTTTACTGTATTTTCTAACCGATATTCCTGAGTCATGATTTTTTGTAAATTATTCTTATTATTTTTTTTTATTTTTTTTATTTTTTTTTTATATTTTATATACTTAATATATGTTATTTCTATAGCTAAATCGAATTATATATATATATATATATATATATATATAAACCTGCCTCAAACGATATAATCAATCGATATTAAGTATATAGGTAAACAGACATGATTTACAAAAAATACTATAATAGTGAGACCTTTACTTATTTTAACGACTCCTCCAGTTTGGAATTTTTTTTTATTTTTTTATACTCAACTATATAAATATATATATTACACTAATATAATTATATAGCCCAATATGTGATAGTATATGTGATATAGTAAATCCTTAGCAAAAATTTGGCAAGAGTCGGAGTGAGTTCTATCGTGCAGGACAGGGCAATTTTTGTTGAGGGTATTTTACTGGACAGTTTTTTTTTTAAAAAAGAATCAAGGGATACTATGTTTCGCGACCTTTTTTCCTTGGAGGTTGGATGCGTTGTCTCTCTCAGGAAACTCCCCTTTCTTTCGATATTTGTTAGTATGTGATTGGCTGTTCGTCGAGAGACGTTCTCGTGCTGCACAGCCTCTCAACATTTCGTAACGTTACACATTACTCTACGGTAGTGATCTCTTGGACGTGTGAACGAGAAAGACATCTGCACCAACCTAAAAACCTGATACACGCGGTAATACAGACAAAACCGCAAAATCAGAAGGCAGCCCCCTATAACAAGATATATACATAATAAAATTCACATTTAATATTATTATTTTTTTTTTAAAAAAAATATTCAATATATATATTATTCAGCTCTATTATATACATTTGCCTCATTGTCCCAATAAGACTGTTTAACCAATACGTCAATAAACTCATTGCATATATTTTCTGATAAATAAGAAAAAATTACTAGTAAATATACTGAATATATTTCCATTCTTTTTGATTATTGTTTTTTAATTCTACGTTATATATAAAAGCTTCATACCTATCACACTGAATTTACCTAAAATATTAGTTAAATTTGGTTTTTTCGATAAGTTAAGTAGTAGTATCATTAAGTACTTATACCTTCTCAGATATATATATACTATGATAGTATTTCATTTTTGAAAAAAATATTATATTTAACATTATATTATCACTTATGGTTTATAATATAAATTTAATTATTAATAATTATTATTCGATACTTATATATTGTAATAATTCATTGCCTCAGTTATCCTACGTGTTTGTAGCGGATTTTACTCGAAATAGGAAATTTGTTTTAATAAAAAAATAAAACAATCTCTAAAATTGGGAAACATTCTTGGAATTTTACTGAATATGGAAACCAATATATTTTTATATTTATAATATATCATATTACATATATATTATATATATATATTATATATATATATACTATATTAATAATCAATATATTAATATATTATATATATATAATAATATAAATATTAACTATATATATATTCTTCTTATATATATATTAGTCATATATATTCATTTATTTGTTAATTTTTCTATTTAATGAGTTATATAAATATCCACAAAGTATAAAAACTCGAAAATTTATATATATTTATTTAATTGAAATAGTAATAAAAAAATTCTAATTACAATCAGGTGGCATTGGAACAACTGACCCACATGATTTCCTTATTTTTATTTAATAAAAAATAATCAGTAATACAAGTACCAAAATATTGCTCAATAATCCTATATTCGGTATATCACTTCTGTTAATAGGCACACACAAACACTCTGGATGTTAGAATACTCTCCTGCCTCTCCTTATATTTGGTTACAAATGCAGTTTTTTTGATATTTTCAGGCGACAATTTTGTCTTTATTAATTGTCTGTTGCTTTTGTGACATTTTTGAATCAGCTAAAATTTAGTAAATTAATCCTAATTAATAAGCTGTTGTCTACAGGCTACTGAAATCGTAATTGAAGCGAAACGCGTTTTTTTTTTTTTTTTATTATTTTATTTTTTCCTTTATTTTATAATTTTTTTTTAGTTTAACTGAAGGCTTCACCACTGATTTAAACAACTTTTCTATTTTTCTTAACCTGAAATTACGACTGATTTTAAACTGAGTAGCTTAAGAGAGCGTTCTGTAATTTAATATTATCTTTTTTTCATAAATACTTAAAAAAAAAACTGCCTGCTCAAAATCATAACACCATTCTTTGCTAAAACGGACTAGTACCGTCTAAACAAAGACATATACGCCGGAAAACACATTCACAAGAGTTTTCGATAGGCATATACTATATCTACTTGCAGATTCGTTTATTTGACTGATTATTCACGATGTTTCTTATGTCAAGAGATTAGCATAATAGGACAGTCTTTAATATCGGGATATACTTTTCAACGCATATTTTGCCGGCACGTTCCTTGAACATGATGAGGACGCATATCTCAGCGATAAGATTATGTTAATAGCTCAAGAAGTATAGCTCTATAATATATATATATTAATAGCTACAGATAAACTAAGAAAGGTCGAATATATCCGTTATTGATCTCTCTGTACGAAATCTTTAAAACAACAATGATCAGAGATACCTCAACTTCATTTTATATAAATTAATCATAAGCTTGATGTTTATACGTATGAAGAATCATGGGTCTTACGGTTATATTCGATCTCATGGTAAGACCTAAGCGTATAAGCAGTTATACTGTTAACGTAAGCGTGAACTCGTCGCCCCAAATATATCTTAAATTATATCACGAAAAGGGGACTACTATTAAAAAATATTAACATTACACACCTTAAAACAGTCCAAAGTCGCATATGATAGTTTTTTTCCGACATTCACGGGATTGTCCACAAGGAATTTCGCTTGAAGAAATTGCTATTGATTCAATGGCAAGTTTTAATGTGAGAGTTTTTGCAAGCAACGGCTGAGACGATAGGCAATTGCGGCGCAAACGTATAACTATCTAATACACATAGGTTTAGTGGCAAGTAAAACTTCAACATTTTATTATTTTTAATGTTAATACGTGAAAAAATTGTGAGAATTGTGTGGTAATAACTATTACCTATACCCATTGGCAATGAACAAATTTGTACTTATTATAGTAGTGAACTCGCGCATTAACACATTTATCCATCTCGTGTGGTTCGACAATTCCTAGCTTTTCCCTACTAAAATCAACATATACAGCTTTCCACTACCACACCCCATTTCGTCGACCAGTTGCTCTCCCCCCTATAACCCGTCCTTTTAATATTCCTAGGGAGAATTCTCGGGAGATCCTCAGCGCAAGTCAAGATCAATTGGATGAACTTTACCAAGGATTGAGCATTAGGGAATCCATATATATGAAGTGAAAAACGCTACGCATTGGTTGTATACGAACCTAAATAACTCAAGAAACAGCATTACCTGCACAAAGAGGAAAGATTATATGTTGCAAGAATAAAACTATTAAAAGATTTAAATTTATCATCTATTCTAAAATTCTATTTATATAGGTGCAATTTTTTTCTTATCACTAGACAAACAACAACTAATTATGAATATGTCTCCCTTAATCTCTAAACTGATTTTTTAATCCAATTCTTGTAACTTCGCTCTTTCTACCACATAATGGATCCGTATACGTTGAAATCAGATGAAACCAATCTCATAGTATTCGCTAATTTTGACTCGTTTTCTTCGCTTTTTTTTTGCCTTCTAATTCAAGTTTCTGACATATATTCACTTTCTTGTGAGCTCAAGCTTCTCTTCATAGATTTATTCCAAATAGTCTTAGATTTTTGTATTTTCTCTTAATATTATTATGAATGATAACGTAGTTATAGTAATGAGCTATGGCGCGGATCCTAAATATCTTTAGAAAATTCGGATTATGTAAGATAGGATATTTAAGGATTGTGGCCATACTCAATCTTAAATTATTTTTAATTTTTCTTATTCCTATGTTGATTATTCTTATGTAGAAAGGTATACAACATTCTCATTTAATACCTCTTCAACTAGATTTGAACACGATTTCACTAAACAAATCTATATTCTATTTTACTTTCTATATGTTTCATTTCTTTTACCAAATTGTACACCTAATTAGAAAGATGGTCTCGATCAAAATTTCTGACACCATCTTCTTTTTTCTTTCAAGAATAAGTACTTCACGTTGGTGCTCCCATCATCGTTTTATTATACTATATATTGAATCACCACCTTTTCTATTTACTTTCTATTTATATAATAATAATTGAAAAATATTATACTTTGAGTAATGAGTATATATTTATAATCTATGTAAAAGGACCTCGCGCATTACTCTAATTCTTCATTTCTAAAATTCAGTCACGTGAAACTGTCCATATTAATATATACTATTATATAATATATAATATATTATATTACAATATATATATACTATATAATATATATAAATAATATATATATTTATACTCTTTTATTAAGACGTTTATACTCAATATATAAAAGCACATTTCTCTATTTTATTTAGTATTATATACCGAAGGAATATATAGGTAGCATACTCTTGAAGTTATCTATTATCTTAAATACTATCCATAGCTCTTTAACTCTCACTATGTATTTATTTGTCATATTATAGATCTTTGAATAATAACTTGGGTATATGATAGTTACTCTTCTCCTTATTAAGGACTTATAATGATTCTAGCTTTTCTTTTCAATAGATTATTTCCTATTATCAGCCTAGCTATATACATAGGTCGAAGTCAAAGACTTTCTTCCCTCTATATATAAGAAGATTTGCTTCAAAACTCAAAGTCTCATGATTGGGTTATTAACTCAGTTTTAATAATAAATACAGTGAGGTCGTGGCAGAATAAAACATTTAATATTTATACGCATGAGTAGACGTATTCGTAAGAATATCAAGAAGTACTGTGAGGCAAAGTATTCCGTTTCTAAAGTTACGCTCGATGGCAACATCATCACTGCTGCCACACTGAATAATGAGAACTTATGATGGTTTGATGTATAATTATATTATATTTGAATTACAGATTTCCGTTAGTTTAAAGGGTAAGTGCACACTAGAAATATGTCACTCAAATTATAAAGTATAGATTATTAATAAAGTATAAAATTCACAATAGACAGCAGCTTAACTTGTAACTTATAACATGTGACGATTTGCTTAGCTCTATATTAGAATCTATTGAAATTATAATGGTAATAATAATATTATTAATTATTTAGCAATTACTTATAATTGGTAAATACCGTTAGACGTCTCTCTCAATGTATATACTATTAAATATACAGTAGTTATGATAAGCTTATGACTTTCAAACCAACTTATATATATGAAATACTGATATACAGTATAAAGAAACAATTGAGAATCACTGTGGCAGCAATTTATATAAGAAATTTAAAATTTAATTTCAATTGTATATGAATAAAGATCTATGTTCTATAAGACAGTTTGTTACACAATCCTGACGTACAATTAAATAAGTCTTATATATTAACTAAAAAACAGTAAATTAACTGGAAAATTTGGTCATTAGTATCTCAAGCAGTAATTTCTTATTATTACTTCTTTAACGGTGTGCGACTCCTCATAGAGCTCGTATATTATTATATTAATATATAAATATACACTCATCTCCACTACTCTCGCAGGTGGGTATATTACTACTCATAATATATTCTAACTATATAATATTATATTAATATAGGTGAGTTATAGATAACGGTTCAATATATATATATATATATATATATATCTTCTATATATATAATACTGTATATTACACATATTATATTTATAATTTGTGTGTGTGTTTCTCCGTGTGCTGCACGTCTCGTGGTAAGGTGTATATATACTCGTATATTATATATATATATGGTGTGTGTGTGCGCGCGCTTGTGCGTGGTCCTGTACGTAGGTGAGGTGAGTGGATCTCTCGCTTCTCTAGCCGACATATAACAGGCACCCGTTTACTGCTGTTATATATTAATATATATATAATATAGTATACTATAATATATATATTCACGACAGTTCTGGCAAACTGATGGTATAAGGATTATCTCTCATACGTACAGAACATCATATCATGCCTTTTCCTTGTCAATGATACTAAACAGGGCTTAGAAGATATATATATATATACTATAAATATATATATATATATAATAATATAATACCTATAGTATATAATATATATTTTATTTTTATATATTATATATATAATATATATATAATATGTGGTATATATACTATGCATTTAAAATGGAAATAACGCATGAAAAACCGTAGGGACCCTTTAACGAAAAATTGGCTTAATGTTTATTTTTTTTCAATTATTTATAATATTCGTTCTCCTCAATTGCTCAACAAGAGGCGAGGACACAGACACGTGATCGTGTGGGATTGTATTGTGTGTCGTGGTGGATGTAGCCCGAGTGGTTTGATTGAGTCATGGTGCGATGTTGTTTAGCTCCAGTTACGCCTCGATTCACTCTGTGTATTTTGTCTGTATATCATCGATCATTCATCAATCACAATGTTCTTAAGTATCTGTTTCGAGGTCCCGTTGGACGACCGAGGCTAATGTCGTCCGAGTGAGTTGTCTCTGTGAGGCGGTCATCTCTCGTGAGAAAGGACGAGAGAGATGAAAGACAATTCCCTCGTTTATTTAAAAAGTTTCTTCATAAAAACAATTTCTTTACATTATTTGAAATGCAAATGGCTACCATCAATTACCACCTCTTTTACCCTTTCACCATATTATATCCCTGGTAGTGATAAAACATTTTAAAATATAAACATAATCAAATGGATCATTCCCATCCTCAGTCTCAGTGATAGATAATGTACAATATAAAGAAATATAGATTAATATATATTTAATAATATATAATCATAAATATCACCAAAAGTATGAATTGAAAAAAGACCAATGGAGACGACAATGAAATACAGAAAATTATACATTATCGAATTTATCATATAAATTAAATATGGCATTCCATTAAAACTTACACAATAAATGTTTATAAAAGTATCAATGCAAGATAATATAGAGGATGATAATAAAGATAAAAATACAGAAATGGATTTCTAACTTCTTATCAGTAAAATATGTGTAAGAAATTGCCTATCAATTAAGCATGATGTCGTAGAATATGGATAGAAAAAAAATATTCCTTTTTTTCTATTGAGACTCGAATTTTTAATTTTATCTTCCTTTTCTCGAGAGAAAAAAAAAATTATGTTACTCGAGAATCTAAAGAGTAGAGCACGATTTTATAGTTAATTGTAATAATGAGTAGAAATTTATAATTTGAAGCAATACCTCGACATAAAGAAAAAAAGATTTGAGTGGGTCAGTTAAAGTCAAAAACTTGATATTTCACACAAGGCATAATTTATTGGAATGATATTTTATGAAAATAAAATTTGGACTGATAAATAAACTACCAATAGATTAAGTGAACAAATTACATTAACAATAAAGTGAAGTTATCACGTATTAATTCAAGCAACTAGAGACCTTTCAAAAACTTCTTAAATATTTCATATCTTTTAAAAGCTTGGAAAACGAAATAATGCGATAATTATAGTAAAACAAGCTCACAAGTTAAAATAATTATGAAATGAAAGAATAATGAAGACTGACTGAAAGTTTGGTGTTGTATAATTCAAAACAGATTAATTGTTCACAGCTTAAGCGAAACCTGTTATCTATAAGAAAAAATAATATTAAAAATTATATGGGCTTTATAAGAGACATTGAGATTCAAACAAAAAGTAACTCATATCTCGAAATCTACAAATAGAGAAAAATCAGGTGAATGAAGTTGCGATAGGCCTAATAATATAGGAGAGTTATAGAGATATGACGAGCGATGAAAGATAAAATTGTAAATTCATGCAGTATAGAATGAAAATATTAAACTAATGAAATAATCAAGAACGGAGGCGAGAATGTATGATTAATTGAGATGGTATAAAGTTGATTTTAAATCAATAAGAGGTATTTATAGGAGTAAGCATATTAAAAAGATTGCCGAGGAGAGCAGTAATAGATATACCTTATATAAGGGATAATGATGAGATAAAATAGGCAAATAGTACTATAATATATAATATATATATAATGATATATAACTATATAAATAATAATATAACATATATGAATATATAATATAATATAATATAAGATAAAAGATAAAAAGAAAGATATAAACTGAAGTAATTTAGAATATGGGCCAAGATAGTAATTTTGAAGTAGTGAATTGTATGGAAATATAAATGACTGGTATTTTTAGTCGAAGGTAGCCGCCAAAATCTGAGAGAAATGATTATAGGTGACAGAACAAGTGAAGCGTAATTGAGGTGTAAAGAAGTAAATGTTAATAGGATCAAAATGCTTTAAATTAATGAATACAAAAGGATTAAAAGAATAATGAATAAGAAGGAGAAGGAAGAATGAAATTGCTCTTTGCTGATTTCTTGTCATTTTGCAACAGGAACGATGATAGAGATAATAGGGAAGCTGTAAATATGCAGTTGTAATATTAATATACGTGTGAGTGAAGGAAGCTTATCTGAAATGAATATAACATAAAAGTATGTATGGCGAGTATGAGACAAAAGGGACATGACTTGTCTCACTTTAGTTATATTTCAATTTTGATATATTCATACGTTATGAAAATAAAATAAGAAAAGTGAGTGCGCAGAATATTACGAAATTAAATTAGAATTGAAAATGAAAATACTGAAAGAGAGTGAAGAATCCCATCCTAATATGCGGGTGGATTTTGCTTTAATTAGTGCGAATCCAAAAGATAATGTTTAGTAGACCGGATTGATAACGAGGGATGTGAAAATTGATGTAAAATGAAGGGCGTTTGAAAGACTAACAGATGATTCAATAAACAGTTAACTTTTTTGCGATAGCGAAATAACGTTATGTGATTGAAGAACAAATAAGAATACAAGTGTTCATTAGATAATATAGATATAGAGAAAAGAAGATCTGAATCCAAATGTAATCGAGTTTAATTAAATAGAGATACTGTAGTGAAGTATTAATAAGAACCGGATGATGCTTATTTGATAGCAGGAACAGTTGTGAAATTGGTGTAAGTCGTATACCAAAAGGTGGCATGGGTAAAGCAAATAAAATTCTTGAAGCAATGTAAAAGTATGACTAAGATAGTCATAGAAGAGTGACTTGCAGAAAATAAAATACAAAATAAATATTAAAAATGAAACAAATATTTTAGAAAACATCAAAAACAAACAAAAAATATTAAAACCTTTTATTACTAAATTATTTATGAACAATTTTAAAATTATTACATTTTGATAATTTGAAAATTCATCTTGAAAAACATAAAAAAAAAAAAGTTAACTATAGAATATATGTAATAACTTTAGCCAGCAACTTTATCCCTATACCTAACATTGGAGTGCATATAGAAACCTTGAAATACTGTTACAAAATTTAATATTAAACAACTATTGAATTGAGGATGGAAAAATAACTGAATAATGTGGTTGGAGACCCACAGAGAACTCCATAATATTCAATTCAACAAATGTGCCTATAAAAAAATATTAATGCACGCATAATACATTTTACGTCGCCCGACAAGAGCTT
>JABUQX010007896.1:25000-42371 GCA_015478945.1 Trachelipus rathkii
ATGACACTGGATTCGTCGTAGGAATGTGCAAATTTTGGTATACCAATAATCGAGAAAAATGCTCACCAAACGTAAGGAATTTCCTTAATTCTGTAAGGTCGCTATTTCCCGTGCTTGACGAATTTAAACAAGTTCTTACGAAAAATCCAGTGTCATGTAAGGGATTAATCACGTTCTCCAAACAAAACTAAGTGAAGCCCACCACCAAAAGACAAAACCCAGTGATTCAGTGGAAACGAATAAGATTCTGACTTGCATAAAAAAAAACAAATTTTGTTGTGAGTTTATTAGAGTTTCGCTCACTATTATTATTGCATACGAATGTGCTGAACAAGTATTTTAAACGTAACGATGCAATACATAGTCAAACAAGTGAATTAATAACGGGTACTATTGCTAATTTAGAGAAGATCAGAAACCAATATAACGATCTTCGCAGAGAAACATGAAATTTTTCAAGAACTGTTGGTCTTTAAAAAATTAAAAACAACCTGAAATAATGAAAGTTTTCCTGACAGAGTCGACTCTTGGAAAGGGTAACCTGCCATTATACATAAATGAACCTTTTGCTTTTCGGGTTGATCTCATGCATTATGGAATTCTACTTTATATTTTTCTAAAAGAGTTTTGGGTTGAAAGTCTTTTAATGGCTGATTGTCTTTTCACTTTTCTGCGTTCCAATTGGTCCCAATACCTAAAGAATTTGGTTTCTTCATCGTAGTCTGACAAGATACCACAAGAATGAATTCAGGAAACTGATGAACTGACTAGTTCTGATGCAGATTCCTGTTCGATAGTGTTATTCATTTTAAGTTCTAGTTTACAAAGAACATTACTAACTTTTACTATTACACTTTCAGTCCTGAGAAAGATTCTAAACTGCGGATTAACACAGATGACCGACAGAAATATATTTTGCTTTCATTAACATTCTTTCCCTAATTTAAATCGATTATTTCAGGTCATTTGCTAAATTTTCCTTATTTTCGAAGCACTAATTAGATGTTTCAATTCTCTTTAAAATTATTCTGCAGTCAAATCGCCTGCTTTTATTTATTTTGATGTAGGTAAGGATATTTGTAATTACCGGTGCCGGAGCTGCCCCTTTTTTTGTCGGCTTCGGTTCCAGCTCCGGCTCCATCTTCGGCTAGGCTCACAAAAAAAATTCTGCTCCGGCCCCACTCCGGCTCCACTCTCCAAATAGTTTCGGCTCCTAGTCCGGCTCCGGCTCCGGCTCCGGCTCCGACTCCGCCCCCCAAAATAATTTCGACTCTGACTCCACAGCCCCGCAAAACAATGCCCTTCATTTAGTAGGGTCCTGCTCTAGAATGATGGAAAGAGAGTTTAAAAATAAATGTATTAAATTGAAACTTAATTAAAAATGAATTTTTTGAACTTACTCAAATAATTGTAGCCTTTCTCCTCTAGAGGCAATGTGTAAAGTCTGGATGATTCCGCCATTTTGAGAAAACCCAACCGTCGCTATAGTTGCTAACCCTACTAGTATTATTGATAATTGAAAGACATCTGTCCATATTACTGCCCTAACCCCTCCCCTATATATATATGTATATATATACTAACGACTAATATATATATATCTATATTATATATATAAATATATATAGTATATATAATATATAGATATATATATATTATATATATATAATAAGATATAATATATATATATATTTATATATATATATATATATATATATAGATATATAGTATATACTATAATATAATAATATATATATATAAATATATATATATATATATATATATACTATATAGTATATAATTATAATAAATATATATATAATCATATATATATATTATATAGTAAAAAATTTATACTACAATTATATTATAATATAATAATAATGTAGATGTATATATTTATTATATATAAAATATATATATATATACCTATATATATATATATATTATGGTATATATTAGAGAGAAGAGAAGAGAGAGGAGCTGGCAGGAGTAGAGTGATAGAGAAGAGAGATGGGGGTAGATGGAGTACGACAGAGTAAGAGCGATGAACTGAATGGTGAGCGATGAGACCTGAACTGGTAGAGATGAGAGAGGAGACGTAGAGGAAGAGAGAGAGAGAAGAGGAGTGGAGAGAGACGAGAGAGAAGAGAGAGAGAAGAGACGAGAGGTTGAGAGAAGAAGAGACTTCTCTAATTTTCTATATGGTGTCAGTATGAGGGCAATAATTTTATAGAAAATACTAGACAAGGTTTTGGTACGAAAAAATTTATTTAACATTAGCCATCATTAATTATTTGCATATTACAGTGTTGCAATCACAAGAAACAAAATATATACATGAATTTATGCAGACAAAAATCTTTGTTTTTGCTTGAGACTACTTTCAAATTGTAACACATTAGTGACATGCTGAAGAAGCAACTATTTCACGTATTGTTGATATTCAACAATGTTATTGAGTTGAAATGGTGATAGCTATGGAAACACTGTTGTTGTAAACAAACTGGTAAAATTATAATTATTCTCGTTTCAAAATACTTACAAAGAGAGAGAATTATAGCGCTGCTAAACAATCCCAAAGTTAATAACAAATTGTTGGTTTAAAGTGGCAAGTTTCTAATGGAGGCGAATCGGGCAATTATAGTGCGGAGATAGTAAAACAATTTCCAGTAGATTCAATCACAATTTTATCCTTACACTGTCTATATACTACTCATAAAAATAGGATATTATAAGTACAATCATATATAAACAAATTTACTACTGTCTATATCTCTAATAATATAACTTTAATATAATAATATATTAACTTATTCCTGTTATTATAATAGTATATTACCAAGCTTATGATAATATAAATAAATAATATAAATATATAACACTAATATATATATATATTACTATCTATATATATACGGTAAATATAATAGATATATATATATAATATATACTATACATATATAAATATATAAAACGCTATATATATAATTTAATATATAATATTCATTATATATAATATATATATATATATATAATATATATTTATAATATAATATAATAATATATATATATATATTATCGTAAAGGTTATGATTTAATTATCGATTGCATAATCTATACATTTCCTGTGAACAAATTACAAAAAACGAAGAGTATATTTCTTTTATTTAGGCGGATTTACAAGAAGAAATAGTAAAGCTGTTTATATATTAATAACTAAATATTATATTATTAATTTATGTATAAAATATATATATAAATATAATAATATATATAATTTAATGTTACATTAATTATCAAATATTATAATATAATATATATATAATAATATATTATTATATTAATATATATATTTACATTGCTTCCAGTCATGCTATCTATAATGGGACTGATCAGATAATATATAAAATAAGAATTCAATCCATTTTTATATAATTTCATTATACTTTCATTGCAATATATTATATTAATATATTAATTTTTATTTCTCAATATAAACATATTTTAGTATTAATTAAAAAATTTAGAACAGACAGTTTATATATTACTATATTTAACAAATCACAACATAATTTATTTACATTAACGCTTTAATTAATATTTCATTTTTATTTTTATTTAGCTTGTTTATATTACTATCTTTAATTGCATTTCAATCAATATTTATTTGAATTTTAATGTATCAATTCTAATTCTACTAAACATAATTCTAATATCTGATTCATTACACAATTGTTATTAGACAAAAAAAAGTCAATCAATTGCACTGACCAGCAATAATCGCACATACAAATATTATTATCAAAGTCCAACATCATTCTTCAACCAAGCATGGATTGATTCGCATATGAATTATTATCATTTAACAATACAAAAATCATTCTAAGCAAATGGTCGAATGCTAACCTCCTATAATGAATATTAATATTTTATACGCAAGAGTATTCAAGGAAGAGAATGTGAAAATAGTAAGTAGTGTAATTAAATTTAATTTTATGGGTTAATTAAATTAAAATATTTGTTCAAAAAAATAATAAAGTGAAAAACTACTTAATAAAATAGTATAATTTTAATTTTATTTATTAATAAATATATTAAATTATTATAATATGAATAATCATATTATTAATATTAATGAAATAAATTGTCACGTGTAAGAAAGAGGTATAATAAGAATGATAATAGTAATATAATTAATAAATATATATTAAAATAATAAAATTAATAATAATAAAATAATATTATATTAATAATAAATTAAAATATATAACGAGGAGAAAACTAATTAAATGAGAAAAGAAATAAAAAATAGAGATATAAGAAAGAATAAGAATAAAAGTAAAGGAAAGTATAAAGAGAAGGTTAACGGATAATAAGAAGATAAAAAGTAAATAATATAAAAGAGTAAAGGAAAGAAGAAGAAGAAAAGAAAGAAGATAAAGACAATATGAGATAGAAGGAGAAGAGAATAAGAAATATAAGTAGAGAAAGATAGAAAGAAAGGAAGAAGTAATAAGAACAAGGTAGAGAAGAAGGAAGACCAAAGAAGAAGAAGAAGATAGAAGAAGAAGATTTTACAATACAAAGAGGTCCAAACGTATATATTATTAATATGCAACATCTTTATAATATTTATTCTGTTTAAATTTTTAAGTACTTATTAACATATAAATTTCTAATATTAATTATGTTATCTCCAACTAGCGTAATTCAGATAATATCATACGTTAGTAATACATGTTAGAAAATATTGATTTGATATGGAAATAAGATAATTATTTGTTTATCAAACTAAATTAATTACAACTTATAAATCATCAAGGGATGCAGGAAGAAGTGCGGATTGTCCCCACAAGTTCTAAGCTTCGGGCCACTTGTATCTCTACAAAAATGAATTTATAAACTACGGAACTTAAATTATTGTTTCTAATTACTCAGATATCCAAAGTGCACCCTCATGATAGAATAATGTGTAAAGGTGCCATAAAGATTCTAACGATAGATTCTCTCTCAGAATATAATAGCTATCATACACTATCGAGCAATAGAAGTAGAACACAAATGGAATTTAATAGGTAAAAAGAAAGATAGTTAAAGAAGTTACACGATAGTTCTCAAATAAAAGTTTAACTACGAAATAATGGGATCGAAGATCGGTGACCAGAAAAAAGATAGGTTATTATAAGACGGAGATAGTCTTATACTTTAGGATAGACAATAGATTTAAGAGGCAAAGAGAAGAGATAGAAAGTTGGAGAAACTGGGAGAGAGAGATGAGAGAGATATGAAAGGAAGAAAATTATGCGACAATAGTTGTATTACGAGAGACAAGAACGTAATAAGTACTGTAGAAGACGATATAGGCCATAATAGGATGTTCACAGAATTTGACCCCGAATAAAGGAAAGACTAATATGACAGAGAAGGCAACCGAGAGAGAGAAAGAAAGAAAAGCCGGGATGAGTAAAAGTAGGAAGCGAAGATAGAATGTGCGTTAAGCGAAGGCTCAAGGACATTGAACAAGTCTAACCGAAATGTGGACATGTAATCGGAGAAATACGTACCAGAGAGAACGGCAAATGAGAGAGGACAACAACGGGAGGAGAGGGAGAGAGTAACCTAAGTATAAATCTAAAGCTAAAGCAACAAAAAGAAGAGAAAAAAGCTCCACGCACAAGAGATTACAGAATAAAGGCTACATTTATAGATTGAACAAACTCGGACTTGTTAACAAGATAGTAAAAAGAAGTAGTAGATGAGAGAAGAGAGAAAAGATATCGAGGAAACACGAAAAGAGAATGAAGACGGATAAATAGAGAGAGAAAGAAAAGAGAGAAGAGAGAGAGATAAGAGAGAGAAGAGAGGCAGAGAATAGAGAGATAGAAGAGAGAAACGAATAGAGAGAGAAGAGAGATAGAGATATGAATGAGCAGAGTGATATAGAGAGGAGAGAGACTATGACTTAACGGTTACAAAAAAGATATAACAAATCCCCAAGACGATAAAAATTTATAATTATTAATTTCACCTACCTACATTAACACTTAAAAGTTTTTAGAACATGGTGATGAGACACAATTGAAGGTCAATAGCAGATAATAGTGAAGAATATTGTTAGACAAATGATGGCAAATAACTATATCCAAGCAACATCATGCTAAATTGCATTCCATTGCCATACACCACTCTCCGTGAAAAGTCCTAAAAATAGTATACAATATTAATTAATAATGTCTAATGAAAAAATTATATTGAGAAATATAATGCAATATATATAGGAGTGCGTTAAAAAAAAAAGTCAATCTGAATTTGAAAAATAATAATAGTATGATATTAAAAATAATAATTCCCGCAAATAGAGAGGGATGAAAGAAGAGATAGTCACTACAATTATCAGACAATAGGATAGAATAAGGTCTGACACAACGTTCAAAAAAAAATTTCCCATTATTACCCCCCGCCGCAGGCGTTAGGTTAGGGATTATAGGTTAGGTTAAGGTTATAGGTTAGGTTAGTACGTAATAGATTAGGTTAAGGTTAGGTTAGTTAAGAGTTACAATTTAGGTTATAGGTTAGTTAGGTTAGTTTTGCTAGAGTTTTGAGCTATACGGATATAAGTTAGTGTGAATAGATTAGTTATATAGTTAGGTCAAGAATAGTTAGCGTTTAAGTAAAGTATAAGTTAGTTATATAAGAGTTATAGAGTTTAAGAATTTAAGTTTTAATCAGTTAGTGAGAGAAACTACTAAGCTAAACATAAAAGGCCGAATTTTAATAATTATTCACCAACGGGTTGTCAAGGCCCCCATGAATGAATGACTCCGTCGATGCAAATTTAAAAGCGACCGGCTGCACGAAGACTAGAGGAAGTTTTATAAAGTAAAAATATAATTATTATCTGTCTATATAAATTATGCAAATTATCGGCGTTATAAATAAAAAGATAAGTTTATTTACAGGATTTTTAAAAATTTAAAAGATTTTATTATATCGTAAAGGTAAGATATGGTTACAACTCAACTTTTGCCATGAGAAATATTTTCATTTTAATAATTTTTATTTATTGGAAAGTTCAAATCCTTACGAAGCATTAAACCCTATTGACAAGGAAGAGACATATCTTTGGAGAGAAAATTGCTAGCCAAATAGGAATCATAAGAAATAAGAGTGAAATCTGAAATCCTGCCCAATGTCTTAGCGACTTAAAGAATCGCGTAATAAAGCCACCGTTATGTCTAGATTGAAAAAAGTAATTTTTTTTCGGGGCTATAAATTTTTTTGGTTAAAAAATATATTTAAAGATAGGCTACTTGTATATCATTTCCCAAGCCAGATTTAAAAACGTAGGAGTTAGGTTTGATTGACTTTTAAAGTTAGCACTGAGGAGGAACACTAACCGACCGTTATCCTTCTGAAGTCCCTTTCCTGCACGTTAAGATAAACCCTTTAAAATTATAAATTGATCACAATATCCCGTTAAGTTAAGTATGTTATAGATTAAAATCTACATGTAAATATTTCATTAACGATAAAATAACATGAAGAAGCAAATCAGAGAATGTAACATAAAAAAAAAAATCAAGCTTATAGAGACAAACAATTCCGAACATACGATGAAAAATATTTTTCCGGATGGTTTGAACGTCGGTCAATAGGAAAAATAGACAGAAGGAAAAAGTTACATTAAAATTTTGATTGAAGGAAATCTCTAGAGTCTCTGCTTCTTCCCCTTTTTGTATCATCCATCAAGTTTGAATAAAACTTAATGAGAAGGAAGTATATTACTGTGAAACATGTAACACATTATTTAGTGGTAATTCTAAGAAAGATCATGATAAGTGTATACTGTCTGAAATATTAAAAGAAAAGAAATTGAAAACACCAAGTCAAATATTTTCACCAAAGAGCGAATCCAAATTTAAAGCGCAATATTTTTTCACAGATGAGAGTCTCAAAGTTATTGTACAACTTATGAATGACCTTCAGATTAAAAAGGTATTGTGTATAGGAGTTCCCAGTGTTTATGAATATGTTAAGAACAATCTTGGTATGAAAACGTTTCTCTTAGATATTGATGACAGGTATTGCAATTTTTTCTCAACAAAAGATTTCTGTGTTTATAATATGTTTAATCATTATTTCTTTGGTGGACATAAAAGTATAGAAGAATATGAAAATTTTCTGAGTGAGAACCTGACAGACAAATTACTAGTCCTCATCGATCCTCCATTTGGTGGAAGGGTTGAACTGATTTCAAACACACTATCAGTTTTAGAAAATGATTGGAAGAGATTAAATAATATTACAGGAGACAAAACATTGCCAGTGGCTCTTATATTTCCATATTTTCATGAAAAATCTGTTAAATTATATATGCCAACTTTCAACATGCTGGATTACCAGGTGAATTATGTAAATCATGTTTTATATGCAAAGGGGCCTAAAGCCATGAAACAAGGATCTGCGGTAAGAATCTTTACAAATTTATCGCCACATCTATTTATTTTTCCTTCAGAAGAAGGGTATAAATTTTGCACAGCCTGCAATCGTTCAGTTCATCCTCGTAATGTTCATTGCAATAAATGTGGAGGTTGTATGTCTAAGGATGGGAGAACATATGTTCATTGTAACTTGTGTGATATTTGTGTTAAACCAATATGGATACACTGTGATTTGTGCAACAAATGTGTTTCAAAAGAACACAGATGTGAAGGTTCTATAGGAAATAAAAGAAATTGAAGTGTATTTATAGTTTATGGTTTATTATTTAATTATTTATTATGTTATGTATTTTGATTTTGTAGTTATTGTTTGTTGTATTTTGGTTAAGTATTTAATTATTTTTGGCATGATATTGTTATGATTTATTTTGATTTTATTTTATATGATTATTATAGATATTTAATTATAAATGTTAGATTTATTAGTGATGTCAATTTATTAGATTTAGGACTTATTATGATTTATTATTATCTTTTCTTGATTATTATTATTTATTATTATTATTATTGGAGTATTATTATTCTATTAGTTATTTATTATTAGTTATTTTTTATTATTTTGGATTTTTAGTAGAGTGTTAGTAGAGTAATTGTAGAGTTTAAAAAGATTGTTTTAAAGTTTATGAAACATAACTTAATAGATTTTTTATAGCTTTTCTTTGATTGATTTAATTATATATGTTATGATAGTTATTATTAGTTTATATTTTTTGAGAGTCAATAAGAGCAGGAGAGTTAACACTGAAAATGCGTTTCATATTAACTAATCAAGAAGGCCTAATCTCGATGAGAACAGCCATAGATTAGGAGGATGTCACAAATAAGTATTCGTCAATTATGTCATTATTTTTCGATAGTTTTTTAACTATCGTACATCCATTACCAATCATTGATATGGCTGATGCCATACTTTAATCATCCAAGGACTCGAATCTATCCCTGCCGCCTTTTACATCTGGTATCAAGCATACTAGGGGTTCTGTGTTAGGAAACTTTCTGAATAAGAATGTGCCTTTGAATACCTAGGCCTATATTTATGAATAGCTCTAGAGTCTGAACACATGTAATTCCTGTACTTAAGAAAATGTTTTATATTTTATTGAATGTTTATATATATATATATTTTTATCTTTATTATATTATTATTATATTGTATATTATTATTATTAGTATATATTTTATAATATTTTTTATCTATTATTATAGTTATATATATTATATATATATATATTTATATTATATTATTTATTATCTTATTATTTATATATATATTATTATATTTAATATTTTTATTATTTATATTTTATTTATTATATATATATTATTATATATCAGCTTATCTCATAGCTTAGTTAGGTATGATGACTTTTGCCTTAGCTAATAAAGGGGTCTATCAGTGTTCGAGACCTGGGTTTGGAGAGAGTATTGAATGTGAGTAATAATTTTCTAATTATCTCTTAATAAGCTTTGTCCCTACTCATGTCATATTACGTTATATGGGTTTACATGTTATGTATAGTCTGTGCTTAGTCTTAATGGGAAATAACTCGCATCTCTACCACGAAATGGCCCTGGCTCAGACTCAGCTGGATTTTGCCTCAGTTAATATGGACAAGGGCTCCTAATATTTTGCTCTTTTTCCGTAGCTTGAGGGTGCTCTCTATTTTGTTTGTCTCCACCCACTGAAAAATTGGACATAAACATTCGTAAATTTTCAGGGCTGGGATTGTGACAAATAAACCCAACTGTAGCTTTTTTGGATTCTCAATCTAAAAACGTTTTCTTTTTGATGTGTTTTTGCTGTGTTTTTTATGTGTTTTTGTTTGTATTCTTTTTGTTTTGGTATTTTCAATATTTTTTTGATAAATCTTGTGGTTTTTAGCCCATATATGAAAAACGTAAGTCCTACAGATTTTTTTTTTTCTGATAATGACTTCTAACTGAAATATTATAAAGATTGGACTTATTATCATTATATAATTTGTTAAGTGATAACAATGGGTTGAGATGACGTCGCTCATAGGGTGCTGAGCTATATTTGAGTCGATTTTGTATTTTGGTGTTTCTGATATTATTGAAAAATGTTGGCAATTATTTTTTTTTTTTTCCTGTGTTTATTCTTTTTTCTCGTCTTGTGCGGATGTATGAAATAAAGAGGCCTTATGTAGTAGTGGGAGATACACATTTTTATTAGGATAATGTCTTTGTATTGGTTGTATTGTAGTTTTTTAGAATTTTTTTTCTTAGAACAATATTTAAATAATAAAATAAATTTTTTGGATGAAATTTTAAAAAAAAAATTTCTTTCGAGTATACCAAAAATATTATCTAATAAAAAAGATCTATCTCACCCAACTGACTATATAAGCCCTGAATAATTTGATGTTGAAATTCGGAATATAATATAGAAAAAAAATCAAATATTTTCACATTTCAATAATAAAATGTATATTTCTGTATTACGATAATATTTAGATAATATGTTTTCACCTCCCTTATTATCAATATTTCTCTTTTCCTCGTCGATCAAATTGTTATCATTTTTTTTCTTTTTATAACCCTCTCTTTCTTTATATTTAGTGGATTTTTACTTTAATTTGAGCTCGAATGCAGTGTAGGTAGTTACGTTAAAAATAATTTATTAGATATATTATTATATATATATATTATTATATATATTTATCATAGGTTATAGGCCGATCTTGAGGTTAATATCTGGGTGTAATATATATATATATATTATATTATATAATATATATATAGGGATTTATTATATTATATTTATATTATATTATTATATATTATATTATTTTATATATATATATATATATATATATATGATAGATTATTGATTTATATTATGCATATTTTATTATTTTTTATTTATCATATAAATTATATATATTTATATTAATTATATATATTATTAATATATATATTATATATATATATATATATAATATTATATAAATTTTTATTATATATTACTTATTTATATATTATTATATTATATTATTTATTATATATATTTATTTATATATTATTTATTATTTAAAATATTTATATTATTATATATATTATCATGTATTATTAAATATGATTATTTTTTTTATATTATGTACAATATATGTTTGTATTATATTATAATATTATATATTAGGGTTTTATTTAATATATATATAGGGTATTTTTTTTAGTATGATTATTTATATATATATATAGTTAATATAATTTATTTATGTATTTAATAAATATTATTATAACATGTAATTATTTTTTATATATATATATATATTATATATATATATATATATATATATATATAGAGAGAGAGAGAGAGAGAGAGAGTAATTATGGAGCTTTATTAGAATCATAATTTGTGAATAAATCTTTATCTGTGCTTTTAATATTTACCTCTCTTTCGACTCTACCATTTCTAAATATAAAAACTATCAATTATTGAAACCCTAATCCACAGAGCTTATAAAATCACTTCAACGTGGGATACTTTTTAACAAAGAGGTGATTAGAATAATTAAAAACTTAATTAATAATGGTTACCCTCAAAACAAAATATTAAACGTTATTATTAAAAGAACAATAAATGACATTTTAAATTCAAATAAAATCACTTGAAATCGAAGGCAAGATAACGTATTACTTTAAGTCATGAAATTTGACAAACTTTTCCAGAGAAGAACAAAAATTTTACATAATGTGTCCAAGGAAGCATTCTAAGTGCAGAAAAAGTGTCCATGTAGAAGCTATACAAACCGAGACGAGTGTCCTCATATTTTAATACCCGTGATCATTGTTGGAAGGATTACAGAAGTTATGTTGTGCATCAGTTTAATTGCAAAGAAGTAGGATGTAATTCCTCTTATGTGGGATACACAACTAACACATTCTAGTGAAAGATTATGTATACAGAATATATTACAGCGGTAAAATATGGGAGCATTACACTACGAAGCACAAATCCCATCCTACAGCTGTTTTTGCTAGTTGTTTTGGTAATTTCAACTATCTTCGTATAGCAGAATTTCTTTTCATTAAAAAGTTAAGTCAGACATCAACTTGAAATTTAATGAAATGAATGAATGCTTGAATGTTTTTCTTTTGTCTTTATTTTTGCAGGTTCACCTAGTATCCATGATAATAGTTTGAATTGTAATGTATAAGCTTTTTTTGTTTATTTTTCATTGAAATTATTTTTTTTGTTTTTCATTGCAATTATTTTTTAAACCACACTTAATGTAAAATAATTTAATTTTTTTTAAAATTTTTAAATTTATTATTTGTAAACTGCATTATAAATAGTTATTTAACCGCGATCATGCCTGAAGTACACACCCGAAATATTGGTACAATATTAAAGGCTTTAACTTCTTTTTATTCTAGAATAGTCCTCAATAAGTTTTCATCTGAATATAAAGAATTATTTAGAAGAGCAGAAAGAACTTGCAAAAAAAGTATGTTAAAATTGACGCTGAATTATTAAAATGTTTGTTGGAAAATATATATCCTAGAAGTAAGTTCTTCTCTTTGATTTCAACAGACAGGAACTGCAAATGAATAATAATCATACACATTATTAATATAATCTCAATATAGATAGAATACTAATAATATAATGATATAATAATAAATAATTTAATATTAATATATTACATTAATAATAAGTAATAATAATAGTATATAAATAATTACTAATTATATTAATAATTTTATTTAATTAATTTAATAAGATTATTATAATAATTTTTTATTATTTTGCAATAATGATACTAATTAGAATAAAAACATAAAAATCAAGAAAATATAATTTGATTTTTTATATAATAATAATTAATAATATAATTAATAGTAATTTTGACTTATGACAATTTTAATATTAATAGTTAATCCTTCTTCCAACAATAATAATAATAATTTAAAAAATAATAATAATAATATTAAAATAATATTAATATAATAATAATAATAATAATAATAATAATAATAATAATAATAATAATAATAATAATAATAATAATAATAATAATAATAATAATAATAATAATAATAATAATAGAAAGAAGAAGAAGAAGAGTAGAAAAAGAAGAAAAAAGAAAGGAGAAGAAGAAGAAGAAGAAGAAGAATGATATTTATATAATTAATTATTGCCAGACCCTGTTTGGTTTTTGGAACAAGAAGAAGAAGAGGAAGAGAGAGAATGATGAAGTAAAGAAGAAGAAGAATGAAGAAGAAGAAAGATAGAAGAAGAAGAAGAAGGATATTTTCATATGAAATGTAGAGAGATTGAAAATTGAAGAAGAAGATTAAAAGAGAAGAAGAGAAGAAGAAGAAGAAGAAGAAGAAGAAGAAGAAGAAGAAGAAGAAGAAGAAGAAGAAGAAGAAGAACCTTTTAGCTTTACTACCATTTTTAAGCACAGAACAATCCCATTTTTGAACAATATTAATAATGATAATTTGTAAATAAATATAATAATATTAATAATATAATATAATATAATATTAAATAATATAATAATAAATAAATAATATATTATTAGAATAAATATTAAAAAATAATATAATGATAAAAATATAATATAATAAAATATAATAATAATAATAATAATAATAATAATAAATAATAATAATAATAATAATAATAATAATAATAATAATAATAATAATAATAATAATAATAATAAAAATAATACAATATATTTCCACTAATTATAATATTAAATATTAAAATAAAAATAATAATAATAATAATAATAATAATAATAATAATAATAATAATAATAATTAATAATAATAATAATAATAATAATAATAATAATAATAATAATAATAATAATAATAATAATAATAATAATAATAATAATAATAATAATAATAATAATAACAATAATAATAATAATATGAATATGAATATGAATATGAATATGAACTACAGAACTACTGAATACCGACTAGCAATGAATTTACGGTCCACTCAAGGCTAGTTTTTTAAGCATTTTTTTTATTTAATTTGTTGGATGTGTCCACAGGTTATAAAACAAATCTAGAATGTGTTTTGGAAACAAGTATATTATTTTACCTATTTCAATAATAATGAAGAAGAAGAAGAAGAAGAAGAAGAAGAAGAAGAAGAAGAAGAAGAAGAAGAAGAAGAAGAAGAAGAAGAAGAAGAAGAAGAAGAAGAAATGAAAAAGGAATAAAGAAAAAGAAGAAAGAAAAAGAAGAGAAAAGAATAAAGAAGAAGAAAGAAAAAGAAGAAGAAAAAAAGAAGAAGAAGAAGAAGAAGAAAAAGGAAGAAGAAGAAAAAGAAAGAAGAAAACAAGAAAAGAAGAAGAAGAAAAACAGAAGAAGAAGAAGAAGAAGAAGAAGAAGAAGAAGATGATGAAAGAAGAAGAAGAAAAAAGAAGAAGAGAGAAGAAGAAAATGAAAGAAGAAGAAAAAGAAAGAAGAAGAAAAAGAAAGAAGAAGGAAAAGAAAGAAGAAGAAAAAGATAGAAGAAGAAAAAGAAAAAAGAAAGAAAAAGAGAAAGAAAAAGAAAGAAGAAGAAAAAGAAAGAAGAAGAAAGATAAGAAGAAATAGAAGAAAAAGAAAGAAAAGGAAGAAAGAAAAAGAAGAAAGAAAAAGAAGAAAAAAGAAGAAGAAGAAGAAGAAGAAGAAGAAGAAGAAGAAGAAGAAGAAGAAAAAGAAGAAGAAGAAGAAGAAGAAATAATAATAATAATAATAAAAATAATAATAATAATAATAATAATAATAATAATAATAATAATAATAATAATAATAATAATAATAATAATAATAATAATAATAATAATAATAATAATAATAATAATAATAATAATAATAATAATAATAATAATAATAATAATAATAATAATAAACGTATTTCAACAGCAAGATTAATAATAATAATAGTAATATTGGTACTCATATAACATGAAATCATTATGAACATTAACGTGGTTAATAATAAGAAAACTATTATAACTTCATTAATAATAATATTAGCTATAGGTAATTATTACCATTAGTTGTAGAAATAAAATCTAAGGAATTTAGAAATATACGGGTTAATAGTTTGACGATAGAAGCTTTTGATATTTCGACGAAAAGACCCAAGGGTGGGTGACTTCGGAACATTTTAAGGGAGATTATTCAATTTATTCCATTTGTCTATGCTCTTACATGAGATAGCCGCATTCGAGATTTTGTTAGGTGAATTTTGCTTTGTCTAGGCCCTAGGGTAAGGGAATTTGTGCTACAAAGGTTGTTTTTCCTCACAGTTTGGTTCTGCCCAATCATGTCAGTCAAAAGTTCATTAGCAGTTCCATTTATGATTTTAAAGATGTGACTACTTGTCGTAAGAAGTTTTATCATGACGTTTTAGCATAGAAAATTTTTTGAATTGTTATATTGTTGCTACACAATAATTTCGGTACCCTGACATTATTTTTATTTTACATATTTTTTTTCCTGATCTACATTTCCCGGAAAAGCTGACACGTTTTCCAGAATTAAAGGTACCCTTTCGTTAATGCCGTAAAATTTCTTTTTAATGAAAGGGCACCTTAATTTCTGGAAAATGCATTTGCTCTTCCTGGAAATTTAGATCGGACCTGTGAGCTATAAAGAAAATTTTGAAACCATTATTGAGAGAGGAAGAGAAAAATGTTTAGGTGTTTAAAATAAGTTGCGAAAATTGTAACAAAATATATGTTGGCGAAACAATGGATTTCAATAAGCGAAAACACCAGCATTCATACAGTCTTCGGATTGGTAACCAAAATTCTGCACTCACTAATCAAAGGAGGTCAGAAAATAATTTTAAAATTATATATAATTATATATAATTTTAGGAAATTATTAAAATTATTTATAATAAATAATACTGATATAAATATAAACAAATGTACTTTTTATATAGATTCTGTAATTAATAACATTCTAAAATAAAATACTCTGTCCAAAAAAATACAATTGGATACTTTCAATAAATCTGTAACGTAATTGCCGGTTTTGGAGCTAAATCCGATTGAAAATTTTCCTACTCTCAACTTTTCGCATTTTTTTTAACCTTATTCGCTTGAAAAAAGAAGTCAAGGTTAGATCTCGAAAGCTGTCCTCAAATTTTTTTAATGCATCTTAATCTTTGTATCCTTTTTTCGTTTGCTTGCTTTATTATTTTTCTATATATATATATATATATATATATATATATATATAATATATATATACTATATATATATATATATATAATATGTATATATATATTATATTAATATATTTATATATATATATATATATATATATATATATATATATATATATATAATATTGAAGGGAAAGAGAATGGAATATTCACATCCACGCCAGAGTGAATAACTTCAACTATGTGCTTTTCCCCCGAGGGACCCTATCCCCTGAAGCAATAAGCAATCTGAAGGAAATAGAAGTACGATCGCAAATCCAATCAGTTTGCATCAACTGGTGTCAAATGTTTCTTCGCCGTTCACGTGGCGTTTTTCTTGCTGAAGACTTGAAGAAATTGAACAGAATACAAAAATAAAGAGAATAAGGAGTATAAGGAGAATGATTAGAAATTAGGAAAAGGTTATGAACGCTGGGTTCACCTCCAAGATGATCACAGGTATGGGTAGGGAGCTGAACTATCTGCTTAACAATGGTATTTCTTGATAGAGAAATGAAATTCAAGTTCACTAACTGTATCTACAGAACTAGAAGAGAGACATTAGCAATTGTGAACATGATTTCGTCTAAAATGATGATTTCTAAGAAAATACAAGAAAAAAAATGTGCTCTCTTATTTAGCTAAGATAATGTAATTAAAGAATTTA
>JABUQX010007897.1:0-7500 GCA_015478945.1 Trachelipus rathkii
AAAGGAAGGATGTTAGTTTAAGGCACCGAGTCGTTAGATGTCTGTACGAGTGAGAGGTCGTAGAGTTAATGAACTGAATTCTATGATATATAATTATAGTACTTATCATAAGGATTCTTGTATGCAAATTAAGTAATTAGCTATATATAATAAGTATATATAATATATAATATATTTATTTATAATATAATAATATGTATAATACTTGTTTTTAAGATATTCTATATATATATATATATATATATTAGTATTATATAATATAATGATATAGATATACATATGTATATATATATTAATACTATAATATATATTATAAGTATATTATGATATAATATATATATAACTATAATATATATATATATTATATTATGAAAAGGAAAAAATTTTTCCACATAATATTATGTTTTACTATTTTACATTTTTTTGTTTTAAATTTTGAATCAATTTCTTTATATTAAACATTACAAATAAGCTTTGGTTCGGTAAAACTGTACTGTATTAATTAATAGCGCGGACATGAAATGCAGTTGCATACTATTATTCGAATTTAAATAATTTTCAAAAAGGAATTATCCAATGCCTAAACAATTTGTATTATTAGAGTCTAGTTATGGGAACCGCAACATTACTTTTGGGGATTTATTTTTTTCCATCAGCCAACTACAATCAGCATTATAAGAAACGGAAAACTGTGTCAAATTTATAAACTTTTAAAATCAGTTATTTATTTAGTATAATTATGGTGATAAAAAAAACCATCCTCATTGTAATTATAATAAAATTAGCTCTAAACCTAATATGGCCTTCAATATGTACCATAACAATCACAGCTCCCTAAAACTCAATACTAAGTAAGTATAACACATTACCGTATGACGCAAGTACGCTACACACCGCCCATATACCTCAGCTCCAACTATACATTCATACTACCACTACCATACCCCCTATCTACTCACTACTACTATAACCTCCCTCACCTACCTACCCTATCATATACTCCCTATCCGCTCAACTATACTATACATAATCCACCCCTCATAATACACTATATATAAAATATCGTATTATACTATACCTGTTATATATATACTAATAGCTATGATATAGTCGTTATTACTTCAGTGATGGCAGCAGATGAGTCGATCTTTTTAATCTCGGCATACCGGGGGGCGGCATGCGGATAGCGGAAGCGGATGTTTTGATTCTCTAATATCCGCATGATGACGGAATGCGGATGTTTGATATATTATATATTATATATATATTATGAATACTAATATATAATAATATCATATATATATATCTATATATATATACTATATATATATATATACTATATATTAATATATATATTATATAATATATATATATATATCATATACGTTATATTATATAATAAATATATATATGCATATGTATTAGAGTTTTACGCAAAATTCTGATTAATAATAATTGTGTTACCAGGGAACGGGACTGGGACCCAACTAATGAACCCCCATCCAAGACTCCTCTTTTTCCCCATACCATCGATAACTTATGAAAGAGATTTTACATTGGATTATGTACTTTTTGCATTAGTATTTGAAATTCAATGCTATATTTCAGTGGTTTTATTGAAGGAACATTAATTTTTTTTTTGCTGAGAGTCTATTTTCTCTTTTTTCATCATAATATTATCACCGGCATTTCTAAAATATCTTCCGGGGAAATTGAAACATTAGTTGGGAGGACGACAGGGTCAAGTATTAAATCTTGCAGTTTATCCTCAAGCGTGGGTTAAACATTTTGCATTACACTTATCACCAACACCTAATTTATTTATGAATAATGTTTTAATTTCTTGCTCATTTTCATTTTTCAATCATTTGCACTACATCTTTATGGTAATGCTGTGTTTTCTTTCATCAGCGGATAAAACTCGGGAATCTGTTAAAAATCTACCTATTGTTATTGATTTACTTGTAGAAGTGTTGGTTCTGTAGATTGCTTCGTTTTTTTTTCTTTTAATTGCGGTGGAATTAATAGACTGTTAGGATTGAAGATTTTTCAACTGCAATACAGAGAAACGATTTAACATGTTCTAATATGTTGCTTAAAGAAAACACAACTTGCCATTTATAACGGGGATCAAGTAAGTTGCCCATTAGTATGAAGGTCACCTAAATATTCAAACAGAACCCAAGAGTTTTTCAACTCGTGTTTAATATAGCAACTATTACATTCTAATTTAAACGCGCCAGTCAATTTTCGAATCTTCGAAGAGGGTTAAAACTGCTATCTTAGCGTTAAAGATTACATGGTATCTATAGACGGATGACAGAACTGAGCAGAGGAGACCATGATTTATTTTGGTAGTTTTCCTTCCAATTGTTTCAAATAGCACTTAAAGATGGCAGTGTGAATAATGATGTCATTTTCCACATTAATATAAGAAATGTTTACACTTTGGAATCCGACTGGCGTAGAAGAAAAGAGGTTCTGTTGAGCAAACACTCTATTTATCATGCACATGAAGTGGTACTATTCCAGCGAGTTCGGATGTCTTTGATAACATTAATTTATGGATATATCAAGCCGTCTTTGAATTGCCTTCAACTCATATTCGATTATTCATTTTTTTCAGATTCATCTTAAAGGGACATCTTTTTTTTCAAGAATTCCTTATCAAATCGACGAAAGTAAACAGCCGCAGGGAAAGAGTGGATGCGGTAGTAGGGAGAGTATTAGCCGGTAGAAGAAAGTGACGGCTGAACCTTATATGACGCTTTTTTTGACCGGCGACTTTTTGAGAACCAAATTTTTTGGAGAACCCAAAACTTTGATACCAAATTTTTTGAGAACCACGTATTTATTGAGAACCCAAATTTCTTTGAGAACCCGGATTTTTTGAGAGACCAGGATTTTTTTTGGAACCGATTTTTTAGAAACCATGAAATTTTTTGAGAACCCTAATTTTTTGGAAACCCTAAATTATTTTGAGAACCCTAATTTTTTGGGACCTAATTTTTTGAGAAACCCTACTTGTTTTGAGAAACCCTATTTTTTGAGAACGCGCTAATTTTTATGAGACCACCGCTAATTTTTCGTTGAGGACCCTGATTTTTTGCAAACCCTCGAAGAAGGGTTGGCGGCCAAACGCGTTGCGTAGACACACCGTTGTACGTATTACCCGCCTATTTTACGCCCCCTATATTTTTTCGACCGTGGGCGCATTTTTGCCCACGGTATTTTTGGCTACCCTTAGGGGCTTTAGCCCTTTTTTGATGTCGTAACCTTGGTTTGAACAATGATATTAATCGACCACCCTTTGGATCTTCCATGGAGTCATTTATATTTGCCAACGGTAATTTTACGACCACTATTGATTTCCTATGGTATTTTTTGGCCAGATATATTTTTTTACCCCATTCGTGGGCCACCTCGGTCACATTTTCGTATCCTGAACAATTGTGACGCACGTGGACCTAACTAACTGAACACCTACACACACACACACACCACACACACACACACACACAACACTTACCACTTTACAGCACATTTTCAGCTATGAACTTACAACTCACCATAGACACTACAGTTTTTACACTGTATAACTCACGTACAAACAGCACTGCAACCTTTGGGCTCTTTCCATGGGTCAAATTATTGACCACGATAAATTGTTTTGGGTCACTTCTATTAGGAGCACTTAGCCCTTTTCTGATGTCATTAACCTTGTTGACCATCCGATATTATCGTCGCCTTTCGACGCTTATCACACTATATCGATGGGTCATTTTGGACCCACGCTAAACTTGAGGTTGTTGATGGTTCCAAACCCCGTAAGCAAGTAATTAGGTGAATGTTCTATTAGTGTATCTACATGAATTATTTCTATGAGGTGCCCACGGTGTGTACCAGGGTGAGTGCAAAGTGAGTGCAAAGTGAGTGCCAATCGTAGTGCCAGTGAGTTACAGTGAAGTGCACAGTTAGTCCAAGTGGAGTTGCCAACAATAGTGGCCAACTGAAGTGCCACTTTTTTCAAGCTTTTCTAGCCCTCACCTGAGACCGAATAGCCCTAAAGTAATGGGTGTGCTACCTAGGTTAATAAGGTATGAGGAACGCGAATGGTGTACATTCGAAGTTGCTAGGATGCTTACTACTCATGAGTTAGGTATTTTCTACAATTAGTAGCATCTATAATATATATACTCATACTATCTATATATATATATATATATAACCTATACTATACTCTTTATAATATATATTATAATTTATATCAATATGAACTTATAACACATTATCATATATGACACTTTATAAACACTTCTCCTATCGTTTCTACATTGCCAGTAGAGCACTAATTATAACATAGACACTTACATTAAACAATATACCCTTCATTCACACATGCATAGCATGATACCTTACACTTTAATACATCCTCCACAGTTGGAAGGACATTATCCTTTGATGGCTCAACTGTTCTTGATGCCTCAACTTTGGATGCCTCAACTTTGAAGCCTCAGCTTTTGATGGCCTCAGCGTTTGATGCCTCAACTTTGAGGTTCATCTGTTGATGAACTCATCTTTGGATGAAGAGTCATAATTTGATACCCGTCTATATTGAGATGATCATGCTTTGATGAATCATCATTTGATGGTCATCTCTACGATACATTAAAGAAACAGAGTTAAAATATTAAAGTCGATTCCCTCAATTCATTTAACGAACCAGTCCAATGAGACGCATCCCCGAGCCAGTGACGTGAAGATCACGGCCATCACGCGAGCAGGTGAAGGACCCGCGATAGTCGCGGCGCGATGGCGCAATCTTTTCCGCTGTACACCTGCTTGGCGACCGAGGCGGCAATATTTCCGGCGTAACGCTCGCGTAGCGCCGCATCATGCGCAATATTCTGGGCGGAGAATGGAAAAAATCTTTAATCTGCAGTCATGTCATTTTTCATTCATGATTTCGACATTTGAAAGACTTCCTTGTGAGTATTCTTCTGAGTATCATATTGTTTATTTTCATACTTAAACTTTTATTAAACAACTTTCGTGAACATAAAACTGTAACTCGTTCACATATTATTTTAACACATACTATTATCTAAACATTGGGTTTTTACTTTGAATACTTTTATAATTATATAAATTTTATTAAAAAATTGTATGGTAAAGAAGAACATTGACACGTTAAGCGATATACATCTTTTATTTTAAACTACAATTGGGTACGAAATTTTATTTCGAATGACATGATTTGATTACACTTCCTTGTGAGGTGATTCTTGCAAAATTCGGCTCTTAAAGGCGTTCTTCTTCACATCTCTCTCACAAGCAAACCTCACAATTTTTTATCTCTTTTGACTGCTTACCAGTTAACAACATAACATTCTAGATCTTAACACAAGGAATTAATTGTCTTGAAAACCTTATCATAATGGTTGCAAGGAAAGCTTCAGAACACTTCAACAGCTGTGTATGAATTTTAAAATTCCTTCATGGAGTGCCGTTCCCTTATTTAGGGAAGTTCCATTTCGACCAATTCTTGTGACACGGTTGAGTATAAAGCGGAGAGATCAATAAAGTGTAGCTTACTTTCTAACACACTTGACCCCATTATTTCTGCCTTGTGACGTTGGTGCATTCTCTTTTTTTATATTTATAAAAGAGCAGCAGTTGTTTCAAAGTGTTTCACTCTCATTAATCCTCCATTGGAAGTCCTCGTAGATACAAGGAGTGCCGATGTCTTTTCAACTAAATTTTGTGTCATAATCGCTAGCTATAAGCTTTGCTCGTTGGTATAGCCTTTTCTTTCAAGTCACACATGCTCTGTGAAATTCTTTGCAAGCTTCACTTTTTCCTGCATGTAACTTTCATCACTTCAAAACGTTAAAACTTGCTCTGAGCGTACCTGTGCTGAGTGTGCTCTTTACGTTAGATTGAGCTTGGCTGTATTTATTTATTTATTTATTTATTTATTTATTTATTTATTATTATTATTATTATTATTATTATTATTATTATTATTATTATTATTATTATTATTATTATTATTATTATTATTATTATTATTATTATTATTATTATTATTATTATTATTATTGATTATTATTATTATTATTATTAATTGATTATTGATTATTATTATTATTATTATTTTATTATTATAATTATTATTTTATTATTAATTATTATGTATTGATTATTATTTTATTATTATAATTATTATTTTATTATTATTATTATTATGTATTATTATTAGTTATTATTATTATTATTATTATTATTATTTTTTCTCTGTGAATAATAGCAAATGTGAAAAAAATATTTTGCTAAAAGTAAAAAATAAATTAGGATAAAACAAAACAAAAATATTTTAAAAGAAAAACTCTTGAGACAAAAATATCTGCAAAAGATTTCAAGATGTCTTTTACAATATAAGAAAAGTCAGCCATATATATATATATATATATTATATATATATATATATATATATATATATTATAGTATATATATTATATTATTATATATAATATATATATATATATATATAGTATATATATAATATATATACTGTATATATATATATATTTTTATAAATTAATATATATATATATTATATATATATATATATATATATATATATATATATATATATATATATATATATATATATATATATATAATATATATATATATCTGATTTTGAGTGCAGTGTACAGGACCACACCACGGCTTACAAAGCGGCCACGCTGGGTTGAAAAAAAAAATCAACACCATGGGCGGGTCCTGGATCTTACATGTTTCAGACGTCAAAAGAAGATTTAAATGGAGAAATGAATATTCAGTCAATTAAATTAAACAAAAAACTAAACAAAAGTAAATCCTTGCATTATAAAGTCCTAGTATTACGTAACAAAATCAAATATTATGGAGAATATTCACTTCTTGTAGAAACAAGAAAATAGGGTTACTACTAAAGTGGGAAGATTCGGATAAAGATATGGGATAATCTTTTGGAAGGTGTTGTGGATCGTAAAGTAGGAAAATGGACGGCGGCGAATAAAGTCCAGCTGGGAACAATCAATGTAAAGATATGGCGAACAGATTGCGGGGTATTAACTACGGTACAAAATTTGCAAATATATATATTATATATATATATAGTATATAATAATATATAGAAAATATATATATATGATATATATAATATATATATATATATATATATATATATATATATATATATATATATATATATATATAATATATATATGATATATAGTATATATATTATATATATGATATATATATACGTTATATATATATGATTATATATATATACTATATATATGATAGTATATATATTATATATATATATATACTATATATATATATATATATATATATATATAGTATATATGATATATATATAATATATATATATATATAATTATAGTATATAGTAAGTATATATATACGTATGATTCAGGTGGCGTA
>JABUQX010007897.1:10000-14858 GCA_015478945.1 Trachelipus rathkii
TACTCCGGTTGTTATACTGGGAGACTTCAACCTCCGCCACCCCTTATGGGGTGACTCTTTCTCTTGCGTCTAATCGCAAGATCCTTGTAAATGCTTTTAACCCCATTTTTTCTCCCTGGAAATGCCTTGAGCAAGGACTCGCGGCTACATATCGATGCTTAAGATACAGGCACAGCCTTCTTCCTGTATTGATATTTCCTTTTGCTCCCATTCCCTTATGGTTGCGCTTTAGACCGTGGTCCGCTTTGACTATTTATATGGCCGTGATCATTACCCATTAGCTTTAAATGAGCTTGTACCAGGCCCAATGTTAACCTAACTTCAGCTGGCGTTATGATCGAGCGGAGTCGGCTCCTTTTTACAGGTCTCAACTATCCCACGTTCTTGCCCTTCAAGCAAACCGGTTTCCTCGGGCGACTATTGATGATGGCTTTCGCTTCTTCCAGCTAAGTTTTCTTCTCGTAAACAGGGCGGAAAGCTTGCATTCCGACAATCTACCGCAGGCAGGTGTTGGCAACCCCTGTGATGGTCCAAGAGTGCGCAGCAAAGCTAGCTAACCGCGGAGAGAAGAAACTCTACAGGGCAATACAAAAAGACCCGTAGCCAATCAAAACATGATTAATTTTTAAAAGGGCAGCTGCTGCGAGATCTGGCGAATTAATGCGGCAGAACACGGTAAAACGAATTTTTAGAAATCTTGACATTTTCGACGGGGCGTTAACCCACAAACTTCTATTCCTTTAGTGTAGAGAGTTACATTGCAGAAAAATAATCGTGCGCTCCGCAGGCACTCCAACGCGCACTAGTCTTCCGTTATGGGCCTGATATATCCCATACGATCTCCGCTCCTGCTGCTGTTGGGGCAGCATGGCACAAGGTTAATCGTTTTGCTAGCCACTCGAGTTCTTTCCGTAATTCCTGAAAGAGCTTTCAAAAATTGAGAAGCTAGCACGGCAGCGTGTCAGACCTCGTCCAACGGCGAAGGGAGAACAATACTATAACTCGTTTTTTCACACTATGCAGAGTATAAACTGCAATGGGCGATAGTAAAGAACGGGTGCCCTTGGGTCGACATGATTTCGTAGCATCATGCTCCGGGTCATATCCCATCCTCTCGGCATCAGCAATTTTGCTGGGAAAAATTAAATATGTTATGGTATCTGTATAATAGAATCTGGATCAAATCTTCTTTTCCTTCTATTTGGAATACAGCTTGTTGTAATTCCTATCCCGAGAAACCGTGCGAAAAATCCGAAATTGGCGGACAACCAAAGACCAATCTCGCTAACCTGTCATTCCTGTAAATTAATGGAGAAAAATGGTTTCAGGGCCGCTTTCTCCCTGTTCTTAGAGAGTTGGCCAAAAGCTTGTTCAAATTTTCTCAGTTTGGTTTCGCGCAAAAATCGTTCAACCGGCGGACGCCGTTTGTTAAACTAGATCATTCATCCGGAAAGCCTTCTCACTGGAGGGAGGTTCTTGTGTCTTTTTGACTTTGAAAAGCTTTATGACAAACCTTGGAGAAAGTCTGGTATTGTCCTTAAATTGCCATTCGCTAGGTTTCCGTGATAACTGCCCGCGTCTTTTCATTAAATGGCCATTCTGTCACGAATAGGGAACCATCGTCGGCAGGACTTGGTGCCCTTCTATTCTGTCACGTCACTTTATTTTGGATGAAGGGGTTCCGCAGGGTAGTGTTCTAAGTGTATTACTATTTGCTCTCGGATTTAATGACATTGTTACTTCTATCCCAGCTACGGTCAATTTTTCTCTCTATGTTGATGACCTTGCGTTATATATATAGCCGCAACCAGATTGCATTTGTCTTGGACGGGGCAACTTCACTAGCTATTAAGATATTTTATACAATGGGGTAAACTCCTAATATGGCTTTTAAAAATTTCTATCCCACCAAAACCTCAAGTGGTGCTTTATAGAGAAAAAAAATGGAATCGAAGAACCTGCCACCTTCTTCCAGCGAACCTAACTTTATATGGTTCGTCCATCCCTGTAACTTCACAAGTCAAATTCCTAGGACTCATTCTAGGATGACCACCCTAGGCATACGGCATCGCATATTACTCCTTAAAACACTTGTTCATAGGCGTGCTTGACGCTTTTACGTCATCTCACCGTCAAAGGATCTTGGGGGGCGGCTGAACCGAAGTCCCTTTGTACGGTCTATATATCGCCCTAGGTGCCGTTTCGAAACTTGACTATGGCTGTGTAGTATATGGTCAGGCCTGCCCCTATCTAAGCTGGCGGCTATTAGATGCCCATCCAAAACGAGGGGCGATCGCGTATCTCCACGCGGAGGGCTTCCGATCGTCCCCCGAGTGAGGCCGGCTGAAGTCGAATCTAATGTGAGGCCACTTCTCCTCCGAAGGGAATATATCAATGTTGGCAGGCAAGTTATGCTTGCGTTTTGCAATGCCCCAATCCAGCATCTGCTCTGACACATCCTGGCGGGAGATACCGCAGAATCGCTAAATTGACTGACCTATTGTGCAAAACTACTGCTCATAACAAACTTAATTTCGGCCTAACATCCCTTTGCAAAAGGTGCTGGCTTTTCTCTTATGACGAAGAGTACACACCTTGGCTAATTTCCCGCTCCCGACGCATTTCTTGGCCGCTGACTCTCTCTCCAAATCTAGCCACCCTCCGCTGCCTTGTTAAAGGAATCATTTTTGTTTCATTCCGTAGTTCACGGTGAATTTACTCCAGTGTTTACTGACGGCTCTAAAATATGGGACAGTGTCTGCGCACGGCTGGCTGTATTTCTGACCGCAAGCTTTCGCGCATAGCCTCCCTTCATACCTCAAATTTTGACGGCAGAATTAATAGCTATAATGGAGGGCTATAATGATTGCCCTTTCTCGAATTTCATTCCTTAACCAAGACCACTCTTATGGTCATTTATGTCATATTTGCTTAGGCACCCTCCAGGCGCTTAAAATAGCTCCTTAATTCTAAAAATACAATGGGTATCCGCCGTGCAACAAGTTTCTTCGGCTGCTCCACTCCCGTAAGAAACAAATCATACTATGTTGGACCACCTCTCATATAAGGGTAACTGGCAATGAAATTCCCGATAGAGAGGCCAAAATGGCCACCCTCTTCGTTTCGCAAGCTGTTTCATGGGTAGCCTCGCGCGGGTTGCCATTCGACAATGTCGCCTCCCATCAACTGATTGCTATCCTGGCCTCTCGCTCGCGACAACGGCTTCCGATCTTTTTGGGCAAGAGTGGATGGGAGCGAGCGATCAGCGGGGAGCGAAACTTACAAATTATATAAAGCCGAACATTGGTGAGTGGTTTTCTTCCCATGAGACGAAGGCGCTTACACGAGGTGATACTTGGCACGCCTCGTATTGGCGCAGCACCAATATCTAGGATAGCGGGAGATAGTCTCAGGAACCGGCTCTCGGCCATCGGGAAATTTGGCATGAGTAACTCTCGCCCAGCCAGCCGCTGGACGATCTTTCACTGATTGGTCCGCCGAAATGGACGCCTATTCGCTATCATCATTTTCCTAACTTTGTGGTCATAGAACCTTCTAAAAATATTGCGCGCCATATCTTATGCTGAATCTTCCACTTAGTTGTAGACTCTATGTTTCTTGGGCAATCTCCAGGAAGCGAATATTCTTTACGAATATAGATTTTGTTTGTAATGATAGGAACTATTTATAAATGTAAGGATATGAATTTTATTTATTTTTATTTATTTTTGATTGAATATGTGCACTTCGGGCCATTCAAATTTCCCTGACATTTAAATATGTAGCATGGCCAGGACCGTACCCATGATGTTCATGTTTTCAGCCAGGCAGTATGAACCGAGCTCTTTGTGAGCCGTGATGGTCCTGTAGATTGACTCAAAAACCTATATATATATATATATATATATATATAATATATTATATATATATATATAGTATATATATATATATATTCTATATAGGTAGTATATATTATATAGTATGTTATATAGTATTATTTATGTATTATGATGATATATAGTATAGTATATTATATGAGCTTGAGCGATAGGAAAGGAATTTAAATAGGACCTGAATTTTAGCAGAAATAATAAGACATACGGTCTATACACAACTCATTATATATATATATATAGTATATATATTATATATTTATATATCTATATATATATATAGTATTAGTATATATGTTTTATAGTAGTAGTTAGTAGCTATATCTATTAATTTATATGTTCTATCTCGAGAGACTTAATATATATATATATATATAGTATTAATATGATATATATAATATATATATATATATATTATATATTATAATATATATATAGTGATATATATATTATATATATTATGTTATATATATATAGCTATGATGATAGTAGTATTATATGGTATATTATATAATATATATAGTATATATATATATATATATATATATATATATATTATGATATAGTATATATGATATATATATATAGTATATATATATATATATGATATTTAATTTACCAAAAGGTTATTAGCCCGTTTTATTTATTATTTTAGTTGATCATTTTAGAGCCTGTTTTAATTTTGTTATATCATTATATGCATTAAGCCTTGAAATGGGTGTTTTGTAATAACCCGAACTAGTCGGATAGAATAGTTTCAAAGTGTTTTAAGAATCGTTCTAATTATTTTAGCACTTATAAAATTCCGCCTTCTAAGAAAAGGTTCTATTATTACTTTACTAAATGACTCATATGGAAGAACTATTGTTAATAAATTTAGAAAATTAGAAAAAGAGTCTACCAAATTGGCAAAAATTCAACTTCAACTCTCATTCTTAAATACTTGCATATTTAATAATACATTT
>JABUQX010007898.1:30000-32500 GCA_015478945.1 Trachelipus rathkii
AATAAAGTTAAAAACTTTCGGGAAAGAAGTAAACTATTTTGAAAGGAGATGATAAAGGTTCAAAATAAGAGGGAAGATGTTATAAATAACATAATGACGCTGAATGGGAATTTGATTCAGAAAGATACGAAAGGTGAAGAAAGATGGAGAAAACATTTCAAGGAATTATTTAATGCTGAGGAGGCAGATGAAGATGAGAAAAGAAGACATGTTAAAGTAGCAAAAAGTATTAAGGAGGAAATAGAGATTACTTGTTAAATTATGAGACATATTTCAAAGAATGGAATCGTAAATGCTTTGATGAAAACGAAAAAAAGGAAATCCCCGGGTTTGGATTTCATTCAGGTAGAAATGTTAAGAAAATGGGATAATTGTTGCTAGATTATTCAATGATTGCTGGGTTGCTTGGAAAGGTGAGAGGTAACACAAGACTGGAAAAACTCCTTTCTTAGGCCAATTTACAAGGTAAGGGGGACAAAAGGAGTGTTCTAATTACAGATTAATAAATTTATTGAGTACTGTAGATAAAAGACAAATATTAATAGATAAAAGTTAAAAGTATTACAGATAATCAGAATGGAGAGGAAAAAATGTGGTTTTTGATATGGTCGAAGATGTGTGGATCAGGTATTTACATTGAGAATGCTGGCAGAGAAATTCTCAAAAAGAATTGAAAGACGCTTTTAAAACATGTTTTCTTGATTTGGAAAAGGCATATGATAGAGTGCAAAGAGGGAAGTTGTGGAGAACATTAGAAAGTTATGGAATAAATGGTTTGATATTAAAGGCGATTAAAGCATAAGTTAGGATTAACAGGAGGGAAGGGGAGTGGTTTGAAGTAGGTGTGGGTCTGTTGGCAAGGTTGTGTTATGTCTCCATGGTTGTTTAATATCTTTATAGATAGTATGGTTAAGGATATGGATAGAATTGCAAAAAGGAAGCTGACATGTTTTTGCCTGAAAGTAATTGGGAGAAAAGCGTTTTACTTTTTATCGGACAATACTTTGTAGTTGCTGATACAAAGAACCTGCTGATTTTGGCGTTGAGTTTGAGAACGAGTGGTGCAAAAGAAAAGGATTGAATCAATCCCTGCTAAAAGTAAAGATTATGAAAATTAAGTACAAAATTCTTAAGTTTGAGACTATTTTCAATCCAGGTTGATACAATAAAGGTAATTTATCAAGATACTTAGATACTTGAATGGATATTGGGCATTTCGGAGGCATGAAAAGGAGATTCACCAAGGGTTCCTGAGGTGAAAAAGTATTAAGTAGCTTTAGAGAATTGTGGAAAAGGGAAATTTATGCATGGATGTAAAAATGAAATTTCTTGAGTGTATATTTATTCCAACTGTTTTATATGGATGTGAGATGTGAAGCTTAAATCTAATGAAACAAAAGAGTTGAAGTTTTTAAAAATGAAACTTTTAAGGATGATATTTGGTAGAGTAAAGAGAAGAAATAGAACTAGAAATTTAAGGATTAGGGATATTTTCCCGGATAGGAGAAATGTCTGGTGGAAGTGCAAAGCTAAAAGGGTACTAACGATGAAGGACACATATAATAGATTGGCTAAGAAGGTTTTTATGTCCATAATGATAAGCAATGGGAGAAGGAGAAAACCCAAAAGGAGATGGGTTGATGGAGTGAAAGAGCTGTTAAGAACATGGATGAAAGAAATAGATTAACGATAAGGGTTGCAATTAATTAACTAACTTGGACCAATGCAAATAAGTGAACACCATTCCCGACTTGCAACTGACATCATCACCCCTCAAGTTATGTGGGAGAAGGTGATGAGTATAATATGCATATTAAATATATTTATATATATATATATATATATAATATATATATATATATATATATATATATATATATATATATATATATATATATATATATATATATATATATATATATATATAGATAAATAGATAGATAGATAGATAGATAGATAGATAGATAGATAGATAGATAGATAGATAGATAGATAGATAGATAGATAGATAGATAGATATAGATGATAGAAAGATTGATAGATAGATGATAGATAATATACATATAGTTAGATAATAAATATATTGACTGATAGGTAAATAATAAACATGTATGGAATATACGCCGATAGATATATAAGAGACAAAGATAATAGAGAGATAGATAAATAATATATATATATATATATAAATATCATATATATATATATATATATATATATATATATAAAAAAATAAAAATATATAGATATATATATATATACATATATATATATATAAATTTGCGTATATAATAGCCCTTAATACGTACATGAGTAAATACTTTGCATGTTAAAGACATTAATAGAGAAAACTTGGGATTCAAAATAGCCAAACTATGTCGCGACCAAGAAGTTTTTGGAGCCTCTGATATCTTCTAAACTTTAAGATTATGAACATAAAATAAATTCCGAACAAAGCCTTTATAAGCCCACATGCTTATATATATATATATATATATAT
>JABUQX010007898.1:37500-75513 GCA_015478945.1 Trachelipus rathkii
AGAAATATATATAGGAACTACGGGGAGTATATATATATATATATATATATATATATATATATATATATATATATATATATATATATATATATATATATATAAAAAATAGGGAGACTTGCAAGGTGGCGCTTGACATATCCAAAGCATTTGACCGGGTATGGCACGCGTCAATGCTCTCCATGCTCCCTTTCTTTGGTTTTCCTCCTTTTCTTTGCTTACTTATGTCTAGCTTTCTTTCAAATCGCTCAATATCGGCTGTGGTTGATGGAGCGACTTCTTCTTCTTTTTCTGTCAATAGTGGTATTCCTCAGGGTTCTGTCTTATCTCCTTCTTTATTCTTACTTTTCATTAATGATCTTCTCACCTGCACGTCTAACTCTATCCACTCATATGCCGATGACTTGACCCTTCATTCTTCAACTCATTTCAATTCTGTTCCCTCTTTTACTTCTAGAATTGCCTCTCGTCTTAATCTTTCCGATTCTATTCTCGCTGATCTGGATAGAATTTCCGATTGGGGTCGTCTCAACCTTTTGAAATTCAATTCTTTAAAAACTCAACTTTTACAAACGCTTTAAAACACCTTCTAACTTTTCTATCTCTTTCGACGGTTCTCTCATCTCTCCTGTTGACAATATAAAACTCCTTGGTCTCAACATAAACAAAAAAATGTCTTGGAAACCTCACATCCCAGCGGTTGCTTGGGCAGACTCAAAGAAACTGGGAGCTCTGTTTAGACTGCGACACTTTTTTTCCTCTTCTCAGTTACTCTAGTTATACAATGGTCTAATCCGTCCTTGTATGGAGTACTGTTCTCATATTTAGGGGGGCTCTGGTTTCACACAGTTATTGGACAGGGTCGAGTTAAAAACCAAAAGGCTTCTAAACTGTTCTGTACTTTCCAGTTCACTTGACCCTTTATCTCTGCAGAGCGATGTTGGTACTTTATCTCTTTTCTATAGGTACCGCAGTTTCAGGTGTTCGAGGGAACTTACCACTCGCATACCACCACCTTTACGACGTCCTCGTAGCACAAGGGGTGCTAGGTCTGCGCACGAGTTTTTTGTAGATATTGGTAACTCCAGACTAGTTCGCTGCGGTGCTTCCTTCTTTCCTGCCACCTCTGTTCTGTGGAATTCTCTTCCATCTTATGTGTTTCCTGCTGAATTTAGCAATCTCCCTCGCTTTTTAAAGCCTGCGTCTGCTCATCTGCAAGTTGCGCTAGCGGATGAAATTTTGACGTGCAACCTCCTTAATAGGGCTCACGCATTGAAATTAGTGTTGACAGCTGTAAAAATGTAATATATATATATATATATATATTATGTAATAATAATATATATATATATGTATGTATATATATATTTAATCTTCTATATATATATAATATTGTATGTAATAATAATAATACAATAACAATACCAACAATATATTTCAATAATACAATAATAACCAATAACCAACTTATGTATATGTATGATACAGCTATGTAATACGTACATGTAATAACTAATATTGTAATAATATATATATAATAATATAATAATAATAATAATATATATATATGTAATAATATATGTATATATAATAATATTAATAATAATAATATACTAATAATAATAATAATAATATATATATACCTATAATATAATAATAATAATAATAATATGTAATAATAATAATATATATATATAATAGCATATATAATAATAATATGTTGTAATATATATATATAACATAATAATAATATATATATATAATATATAACAATATGTTCATGCTTATAAAACAATCTATAAAATAATATCTAAAAGAAAGCATTATAAAAACATCTTTATATATATATATATAAAAAAATATATATAATAATAATAATCTTTATGTATATATATATAATAATAATAATAATATATATATAATAGCATAGCAATAATATATAATATATATAGCATAATAATATATGTATATATAATATATATATATGTAATAATATATCATAGCTATGAAATATATTTATATAATTGATTTTTTATTATCTATTTGCTTGGGAAGGTCTTAACTGTTCGGAATGCTAGAAAAATTTATAAAGTAACAACGCTCTATATTTTAGATAATCCTGATCATCCCTTTTACGATTCGCTGATTTAAATTACCTCAATTTATTACTTCACAGATTGCAAAAGAAAGTTTGGAATTGGATGCATTATCTTTATTAGCAATTTAAAAAATGAGATTGAGCATTATGTATTCCAAGAAATAAAAATGAAAAATTCTTAAAGCAAGATATAAAAAATTACATCATACATTGATGAAACAATAGATAAGTATAGATAAACAGGAGTAATAGATAAAGAGAAAATAAATTAAATTCTGTAAAAGAGAAGATTTGACATTGAAAATAGGTAGTTACACAAGATATTTTTATTAAAGTTACACCAACTAGGGAAGGGTGATGAATAAAAGAGTCCACACACTTTCAAAACAAAGTTTACTTTAATAGTACCGATCAGCCTACCTCCTAAACTCACCTTACCTCATGAACGCAATTGTAAAAGGAAGATTTAACGATTCAATCTATATTTTAAAAATAAATAATAAATATTAGATGCAAAATAATAGAAAGACAAGAACTGAATATTTATATTACTAGCCTGAAGAAATAACCAGTATCCCAATCTCACGCATCACCACTCAGTGAGAATTCTGAGAAGTATAGAAATATGACAATAGGAAATCCCACTTATAGCTAGCACTTTTTGGACACACATGAGTATTATTCATTTACAAGTAACGACCGCACGCAAGTATATGTAATACGACAACAGCAAATATGTTATTCGCTATTTTAACCGGAACGAGCCCTACTATATACCATAGCCATACACGTAGAAATGAAATAACACTGGTATAGAATGCACTAAATCAGCCCTGGCTTAAAGCATTTCTGCACTATTTCAACGCATAAACACTCTGATATCGATGTAGACGGCGCCTTTTATAGCAAATATATCCACAAAAATTTAATAAATAGACCATTCATTTGACAATCTGACTCTCTCAGTTTTCGTCATCTATTATGCTACTGAGTTAAGAAAAAATATTAATTTTCAGCACACCTCCAACTACTCGAAAATCGCACCCGATCAGTGCACCAACTCAAATTCTTTGTCCGCACCGCCACTCAGTTACAGACCCAATGTAAGAGCTAGATAAGAACCAATAATCTATCCTTCCGCACAACACATTCTGAAACTAGCAAACGTAAACCTCTAAAATCTTCATCATCCTTTTCTATATCTACCACGCAAAGATCCTTTAGTATGGTAATTTATTAGTTCAAGTGATAGAGGAAAAGTAAATGTTGCTTCCAGTAACATATAATTTAACGCTCACAAATTAATCTACGTTGCTAAATCATTATAAGACCCCTAGCATCATATAAAACTACTTAGTAACATCAAACAGCAAACCTAATTTCTCATAATCTAACCTAGCGTATGCCTTACATACATTCTTTGATGTCTATATTAGCTACCTATAGTAAAATCGATTATTGAGTACCTGATTATACGATTATGACCATAATGCGTCACGTCTCACGTCTAACCACTAGTATAGCACTCATATGACGCTAGCGTAAAACCTCAGCTACCAAAATATTACCTAAGCTTGCCTTTGCACCACATAAACCTAATCACACTATATCAAGATCACTCTTATATGTATAAGGAAACTAGCTCAATAGTTTAATACAAGTGAAAAGGTACTTAAGCACACGCGCCACTTCGTAACAACCAGTTAGTATACGTAACTCAAAAAATTAACTACCATCTACTACATAATCTATAACGAGCAGGGACCCTTAATTATAGCGATAATCTTAATATATATATCTCAAATTAATTGCATCTTGCTCGTCACGAGTAAAGAAGATAATCATCAACCCTGATAATTAGATTATATCTCCTTAAGAACAATTACCTGCATGCCAACGGCTCAATTATAGCTCTATGATATGCGTTGGTATTTAACATAATATAACTAAGAAAGAACTAAATTATTTCAAAATCTCTTATGTATTATATCTGCAATAACTATATATATAGTAGAGCACATATGATAATATTGTGATATGTTATCAGGTAATACGCATACGCATCACAGCAAACATAGAAATACTAAACCACCGCGTTATTGATATAAGTACTAATAAAGCTAGTATCATTGTCCATAGCCACCATCTCTAACAACAGACATATATTTGATACATTTCAACTTTAGCTTCAGAAAAATAACACTATCATAAAGGAGTAAAATCGGTACGTACAAAGTACATAGTAGCCCATACGTACCATAGTACGTAGAGCAAGCCTTAGACCCATAACTTAGATAACAGCTAACTACATCAATAACATAGTAGGTCAACGAATATAGTACAGATCTAGCTATATAATCAACAAATATAATACTATGACTATCAGTAGGGATAGGTAACAAGTATCAGACGAGTGTCACCTGTAAGCATGGAGTCATTCACTTAGACTCATACATACGCCTAAATAGTACCTAACAACTGTAATCTTAATACATAATAATGGTACATATTAAAGACTAGCACTAAGGATTCACTAAGTAGCCCCCTAAACCTATACGTAACTGAATATAAACAACCAACACTTAAGCAAGAAAGACTACTTAGACTCACCCAAACATCATACATTAATATATCAATACAAGTTAAATCAGCAGATACGACTACATAGACTACCACAATAAATATGAACATAAAACATACCTAAGAGGATGAAATAATATTAATCATATAATTATTAGTAAATTTATTATTGACTCATAATCAATACATACTTCCAAAAAGAATTTCCCTTCCGAAAATACAGATAACTATATATATAAATACCTCCAAACCTAATATAGATAAAGGAAGTGAGGTCGTGAGCTTTCTAAAATTATCAGTAATAATAGTTATATATATGTATATATTAGCGTAGATATTATTAATATACCATAATATCCTTTTTTTTAACCCAAGAGTAATATAAAAGGTAGACAAAAATAGTATATAAATATATAATATGAATAATAATATAATACAGATAAATATAATATATAATATATAAATTACGTTCTCATTACTAAAAAATTAATTTTATTACTACTTATTCTGTATTATAATATTATTTAATAATTAACAATAATAAAGAACGGTCTGAATATCTATATATATATATTCTATCACTATCACACTACTTGTTTGATATATATATGGTCGTTTATGAAAATAGTAAAAATGTCAACGGTTTATATAATGGCTTATTTACAGTCAACTTCCTAATCCTATATTAGTGAATAGATCTTGTCATAATAATATAATAAGTAGTATATAAAACTCATATCCTATAACTGCTCAATTATCTTAAATATTCCAAGGTAATATATAATTATAATATAGCTAATATAATATATATATGAATATGCTCACAAATATTCACTCACTATACCTACATATATTGATATTTCATTTATGATAGAATAATAAACAGGAGTATGATATAATAATTATTTATAATTCATATTTCTATTTATTATAACAATTATTTAAGAAATACATATATAACAATTGTACTCAAATGAGATATTAATAATAAACTCAAAAAACTTTACGAAAAAAATATACATCACCAGGTTATTGTTCTAAATAAAACTATTCTATCTGTATTTCGAAAAAATAAAATTATACATCGATTTATATACTAAATCCCTCAAAAATTAATTCACTATCATATCATATAATTTAACTAATAACATATTAAATATAAAAATATTATATATATTTATGTAATAAACTCTTTAATTAAAGAGTAATATTTATAGTCAAATTTTGCAGCTGTTTTAGATAGAGTATTGTAAATATATATGAAGCTATTACTACATATATATATCACTATATTGTTTAATACTAACCTTATTACTAGTAAAATATGTAGATTGCTATATTTTACTATATTTAAACTAAGGTGTCATTAATAACTTTCAATAATTTATATATACAACTCATATATATAATAATATAATGATTATATTAATAATTAAGAATACATTATTAGTCTAAATAATATATAATATATAAAGTGTAAAAGCATAAAATTAAGATAACCCACGTAATATATATAATTATTCATATCATTTTCAGAAATATATAATCATATTAATACACTAATTAATATATAGAGAGAAAAAATAAATATCACAGTAAATTTATACGATTTCCTAATTAAGTTTATGTAGATCGAAATATATATTAATTTAATCATATTACTCTCTTATCTCTTTTCCGCTCACTTCCATACTTGATATAGATACTCAATTGTGTTATTTGAAAGTAGAACCAGCTAATTAATTAAATTAGTTAGATGGTAATCTTCGAAATAAATGATATTAGTGTATGTATTATTTCTATTAAATATGTATATATAAAATAATATTAATATAATATATAATGAATATCAGGATTAAGATATCTAGATGAATATGTATGATGATATATATTTATATATACCTTATCGCTATACGTAATATAATGCCCATACTGCTATATATTCGATATACTAATAATAAGCTATTAATAGATATTTTAATAATGAATATAATATTATATATAAATGTTATGAAGCATTACACATGAACCAATACTGATAACAGACCAGTATAAGAACTCGTTACATAACTATAAAACATCCTATATAACAAATCACCACGCTAATTAAATTTTATGCTTCACTAAGTTATTACTAAGATATTTACCAGGGTCTTAATTTATTATTTGTTTGTAAATTCTAAACAAACTTTCAGTGAATAATGAAATTACAATTATAGCCACAATAAACTTTACCGTCACTCTTACCTTAAATCGCTATCACCTACTGATACGCCGCGCGTACGTAAGTCGCCACCCCGCTCACCCCCCATATATATACTAATTACGAACCTGGTCGCCTCACTATACCTCACCCCTATACCGCTACTCACCTACTCCTACCTAGCCGCTTATATACGTATGTCAAATCAATTGGGCATATGTCTGTATAATTAATAAGATGCCTGATAAAATACAGATAATTTGCACTTGCAATTCATGTTATTAATAATGAATTATATTTACTATAATAATATCAATAGTTCTATTACATTTTTATATATATTTGAATACGGATATTTCACTCAAAGAATACAATAGTTCTTCCATCTTATGAGATGAAGAGATTACTAGCTATCTATATGACAGAAACATATAGGTCAATAATTTATTATTTATATTACATATAATTGCCATATCACACAGTATAAACGCGAGCACAATTACAATGACACTGAATCATATCATAAGAAGTAACCATAAAAACTACCTAATATGTAACACTATTTATCCTCTAGTCAATGAATCACGTAGGAAACATAGCAATACACTAGTTAAATATCAAATTGATATATGCGAATCACTGTATAATATTATATATAAAAAATAAGAATATAGATGAATGTAACAATACCTAAAGTGCTCAGAGTAACTCGATATAAATGTCTATTTATTAGTAGAATAAAATATATTAAACTAGGGCTGATATATTAAGTAATGATCACAGTGAGTAACCATAAGTATTAGTGACACCTGCCAAGACGGAATTTTGAAGAAGCCTATTGATAATCCGGAGTACCACTAACATAGAGGACGAGATATAATTATTAATAAATTAATAAAGTAAATTAGTATATAAATATAAGTAATGTTATATATAAATTAAAAAATATAAGAGAAATATGAAATAAGATATATATAAATATAATAGAATATATTATAAGATAAGAATAATATATTATAAGTTATATATATGAGTAAAAATATATGAATAAATTAAGTATAGTGAACGGTATATAGGTAGTCGCCTCACAAGTACATATAGTTGAAATAAGGGGTAATAATAGTTTATATAATTGAAAATATATCATATAAGTGTTTGAATTTATGATCCATATACAATATCACATAATTAATAGTGATATATTATATAAATATATATATATCTAATATATAATTAAAATATATTATTAACTAATACTTAATTAACTTACATATAACCTCTCTGAGACTCACCAGCACTCAATATATAATAGTAGAGTGAGACTCACACGTGAGCATTTCGCATGTTAGAAACTCACGTCAGCCTGCATTCTGGACGATTCTAAAGCTGGATCGGTTATGTATGAAGACTTTAATATATGAGAAGGTAAGCAAGACGCTTAGGTAGTGAGCGCTCATAGGATAGAGTGATACAGTGAGAGAACATCCTCACAAAGTAAAGTCTCTATGATATGTACTTGTTGGTCAGCCCGGTAACTTATCATGATTAACACTCTCAGTAACTAAGATGTGGAGGACGATAGTTACGAGCATCCTATCATCTAAAGTAGGGCTATTTATACACTCCCCTAACGCTAATGATTATAGTAGAATTGTCAGTACTGACAGACTGTAAGGTAGGTAGTGCGCTGACGATGATCTGTCATATCGTCATGCCGGCCTCACTTACCCCTATACTAGACTATATAGTGTGAACAAAATTGCCCTCTCCACTCGTATGCTACCGTATATATCCTGACTAGCTCACTACCGTAAATGGGGATGAACCTATGAAGTACGGTAATATTATATAATATGAAAATTCCGAGGTACCTATAAATAGAAGCGTAGTGTCATATATAGCTATACTCTAGTATCTGTAAGGAAAATGCATAAAACTTTAGAAGTTCAAAATGGGTAATGGAATGAAAGAGAGGTTACATATTAGTAATATGAAATATGGAAAGCGAAAGTCTGTGGAAAGGGCCAATGAGGTAAAAATAAAGGTCAAGTGTTGTTTCCATTAAGGATTAAGAATTTTTACCGTAATCGACAACTATTAGAGCGAACAAATATAATTTAGTAAAACCAAGACACATGGGATAATTACTATGTTCATTAACATTATAACTTCAAAGAGACAGTGTTGAAATGAGAGAATAAAAGATTGGCTATAGAAAGACTGTACTAGTTAATAGGATGCAGTCCTTAACAACAAATTCTAATGATATTAGTATAGCATGATAAAATCTACGTGAACATATAAAAGAAATAATAAAAATAAATATCTAGACACTTAATTGAGGAAAGAAATAATACAAAATCATAACTAGAAGGTGCAGAATAAAACAAATAGTAAGGACCCATATCATAATAGACGAAATGGAGTAATTAAGACTAAGATTGTTAATTGTAATGTTAGATATTATAATATATAAATATGATTAGAAATATTTAAGTCATAAGATATGAGTAAAGAGAAGGAGAGGATTTTAATATCAGTTATAGTATGAGTAATAGATGGAGGATATAAGTTGGATTAGAAGTTTATTAATATGAATAACAAATGATTATCTCTTCATGCTATGTATCCTCTCGCTATATACTTAGTTTTGAAATATTGGAGAAAGCATATGAAGAAGGAAGAATCCTTTAGCAACCAAAATTTATCTCCCATCTCACATTCGCCCGCCCCCTCGACAAAGATATCCCGATAAATCCCCCGCTCATTTAACCAACGTCGAAAGCCATAATTACGATAAAATAATAATAACTAAAACTAAAAGGTCGACATAAACAATAGTAACATACGACACAGCTCTAATCCTTTCATAAACACATCCATATATAAAAATAAAGATCCATGGAAGGGTTTAAGTCACATAGTTCTTCCCAGAACCCTTTCCAATAATACTCAAGGTCAAACAGAGAAAACACTAGAAACTCTTAAACGCGTTAACCAATTAAATTGGTGCCAAACAATCCTAAGTCTAAGAGCACACTCACTCATCCCTCTTCCTGGACGGACGCTCTCAAAGGACGATCATATTTTTAATGGAGTGCTGGGTATGTGGTATCTCCTTATCTACAGTTCCAAGGCTTATAAAGATTAAACCCTCGTATATTGACAGTTGTTACAGCTTTCGGGATCGCCCCTAAAAAAAAAATGTTATACCATCGTAAATAATAAAGAGAAACATGCAAAAGAACTACTTATACTAAGATTATACATATCCTTCAGCTTCGAACACCCATCCCTATATTGTACGCCTGTGAGAAATGCAAAAAAATGGCTCAGAACCCACAGGATCTGACTTCAATCCTTCTTTCCCACTACCCACTCTATGCCTTACAAGTAGTCTAGTACTGCAATTATCAAGACAATATATGAATATATCTTTTGACATAATTCATACTGAATCCGTACCACAAATCCCGACACTGTCGACTAAAAGTCAAACTGCATGTATCCCATACAATTAAGGTCCATAAACAAATTGAACCTAAGTACATCCCTCATATGTGTACTCTTCAGTAATTCTATAATCGTCATCACAGCCCCCGCCGCGACTATTCAATATCTTACATCAACTGGGAAATCGTAGACGGGGCGATCCACCACAGAGTCCTGAGCACCATTTCTCGTCCCTGCTCCTATCTGTGCGAGTGCTTAGAACATTATTGAAAGAAAATAGAAGTCGTCCCATCAATTACACTCTACTGAGGGTATATATATTTTATATAATAACTATAATGAATTAGTCCGTGAACTAAGTTGTATATAAATAGATAAGTACCCCTCCAGTGGGGAGTCCTTGACATATAAACCTTCTTCTTGCCTTACATTGTGCTGGATCAACTTACCAAAATTTCTCACATTCATTCCTAGTTTAATATGGTATATCAATAGTTAATACAATTCTTGCAAGTGACATATGCTTGACAGAAGCTGACGCACCTATAATTCAATATAAATCGACTATACAAGGATGGTTAATAGTCAAGTTCGGTATCCGATTAAATAACCGTTCTTCTCTTACAGATTCCTTCAGAATACTTCAGATATTTTCCTTAGGTCTAGAATAAAGATGTGTCAACACGAACGAGAACCTATACTATCCGCTGAACAATCATAAATTGACCAGTCCGCCTAGTAGAGATTTAGGTAAGTTAAGTAGGCTCTCCCTATAAAAAGGACGGCAACTATAAGAGCTGAGAGAATATTCGTATAGACCTTATACTCTGCCCAGCAGCCTTGTTCCACCGCCTCTGCTGCTTGAGTGTATTCAGCAAATATAAATATATTATGTATGTAAGTAGTATGCGATCTATGTAAGAGCACAGAGATCCGACACATAGGAAAGACAGCCCTATCGTATGAAAACAATAAATGATTACCACGCATTTAAAATGTGTTAATTCCTATGCTAGCGCAGGTCGCGGTCCATATATTTAGAGCGTTGACGCATGTGAACATAGACCACACACATTTAACTAGGACTCGTGAAAGAAATTTTAAAAAAAGGTCTCGAATAAATGCGATACACGTGATATAGCCAGAAGGACACTTCATCTTATATTCTCACCGAGTGCGACCACGGCTAGATAGCAATGCAAAATTAATTGAATTGTTCATCTGCACTATCTATTTGCCCTTCCAGTACATGTTCGCCTCTTCTTGAATAGACCAAACTCCTTGACTACCTAAACTCCTCAGTGTATCAGAAGACAGAAGCGCATTCTTTTGTGCTAAGTCCAACTTCGTAGATGACCAGACTTAGAGCAACTGCTATAGACATCAGTGCCGATAAAAGACGAAGTATTACTTTCCTTAGGCAAGAAACTCGCAACGCACTTCCTTTAATCATATATTATAAATGTACTATCATTAGGTTAGACCTATCGCTACATAATTTCAGCAGTAATGGTCCCAGACGACTATTGAACATTAATGTCAGCTCGGTTAAAGTATATGGTCTGGTATATCCAGAACTTGTTTCACACCTCTCGACGCAATTTAGTGTAAAAGCAAGAGAGCAAACGATTTAACCATAATCGTACCACTTAGCAAAGAAGAACCAAAGTAAAAAACGCCCCATGAGTAAATGATTATATAGTATATATAATATATAATATATACTCACGCTCAGACATAACGGATATATATATATATATATGATAATCGTATAGTGATGGTGGAATAAATAACCTAAGGAGGAAAGCTCCTCATAAGCCAATATATATAAGCCATTATGTAGAATATATACTTTTACGTCCCATCGTTACTACTGTATGTTACTCCCTCGCTCAACCCGCCTCAATTTGGCTGGACCTCAAGAGAGGCACAACAACTGCTATACCAGATATAGTGACGGCTGAATCCACACATCTGGACGATTATACCCCAGCAAGGTCGACACTAGACCCCCGAAAGTTATAGAGAAGTACGGGCGGGGGGCCTAGAATAAAAGTAAGAAACCCTCGGACCAAATCGCTAGCGAGTTTAAGCAGAATGTAACAGCCAATATGCGGCCCAACGAAGGAGGGCTCTATTGTGTCTGGGAATATATGAATCTGTGCCACGTAGGTGGAGACGGTAGACGTTATTTATAATTATGTGAATCTATAGATATTACCCATAGATTGCACGAGAATCAAGCGACGCCTTCGTGACAGAAGCTGCTCCGGCGGCCAAAGGAAGCAAAACCGCTGTTGTCTGATGCATGTCCTACCGATATAAGTGTGTGTAGCTAAGATCAACAGGATACTGCAAGTACAAACGTAGGGAAATTTTTAGGATCCGAGCTGATTTCAACCCGAAATAATGACAGGCAAACTTCTGAATTAATACACTCCCTCAGAGTTTCTAGAACCAAGAGTGCATATGTTTTGGTGGGTAAGAAAGGAATTTTTGATGTGGCGCCTTCTATGCCTCATCCTACTCATAAGATATTAATTCATTGATAAATAATTAAATTAGGCTACGATATATATATAATAGCGGTTTAGAACTAATATTATAATATGCTATGTGCATTTCCACTTTCTATCACATTAACTTAAAACTTATAAATATCAAAACCTCAACTAAATTTAGTTATTAGATATCACTCATTTCATACTGAAGTTTACCTCATAAATAAGAGAATATGCTGAATTCCATGATAATATACCTATTGTAGTATAATGAGGTAGAGGACCGGAATATATTATGTTAATATTCATAAATATTCCAAGTTAATTTAGAAAAGTGTGAGTGAGTTTAGAAGAATTAAGATAGAATTGGCTTGTATATCATATAATAGTCTTTCAATTCGTATAGTATAGTGGGGTAGTGTGTATGGATACCGTATGTAATATTTAATACAAAATAATATGAGAAAATAATTTATAAATATAGTAGTGTATAAGTATTATCAAACTCGCACTATATATATCACTTTTTATACATACTCCCTACTTCTTACTTAGTATTAATAATATATATAACAAGATTACCATGATTAAAATATATATCTAATGATTTGACGGAGATTAGAGTATAAAAAAGTTTGTTACAAAAAAGCTATCCATACCGTTATGCTTAAGCAGCTATGAGAAAATTCTACTGACATTACACAGATAACACCCACCCTACCTCACTGATTCACAGTCTGAAAACCATAAAGGTTTATAGTAAAACTAATTTCGATCCCACTCTTATCCTTGTACGCTTTCAACTAGTACTCCTCATAAATGTATCTATGTCATACTTATACTACAGCCCTATATATATCAATAATCAAATAATATTCCGCCACTCACTGCTTGCTTAATATATAATATATATTATACCTGAAGACACGGAACAAGTATCCTAGACGATAATTAGTGTGTATATATAGTATATACACATTCAGAATCTACAGAAAACAATATAGACATATTCTAACACATACATACAAAATCAACAATACTGACCAATAAATATATCAGTGAAACATATAAATATGCACATTGATACAGATTATTATATCTATTATAACACTGCCTATCACCCTCGAATAAAGATAATCTCTTACCTATTTAGAGGAAGCAATATATTAAATCTATATGTAGCAATTCATTAACCTTTAATTACTAGTTAATTACATGTAAGCATGAAAATAATAATCTATGTGAATAATCTAGTATTGAAGGTTCACGTATGAGTATAAAATATATGTAAACGAGAATACCTATTTTGGTAAGAATCCATACATACCTACAATACTTAGTTACATATATAATAATATATATATAATATATTGTGCTTAGGTCAGTCATTTTTTCCTCAACAATTTAGGTTATTATATACAATACTCACTAATAAATATATTATACTGTAATTCTATAAAAATATATATTCAGTAATAAACTATATATAATATAACTAGATATTCACCTTTCGAGACTATATACACTCAACTCTTAGAACAAACTCTTTACATTCAAGATTTTATTATTAGTTATATAGCACCTAGTCTATATTTTTAAACTAGCAAGGACCAGATGTACAATATATTATTATAGTGCGACCGCCAAGCCACAAAATGGGAGAATCAGTAAAGTTGACCATCAGAACGCATACTCCCGCCAACAAGAGGATCTCACTCCCCTATAAGCGACACGTTCGAGCTCTTCGTCTATCCTAATGATGCAAGATGCTAAAAAACGCACTTCTTTCTTGATCCGTGGAGTTGTCCCATTTCCTTAGTTTCCCAATACTCAACCACGACTTCCAAACCTCGCTTCCTTACGAATTCCTCTACGGCTCACTAGCAAACTCCCACAAAATCATTTGTCTTCCGTGGATGAGTATCATAGTTTTAATCATCAACACTCCCAATCTCTATTCCCAAATCCTTTCATCCTTACTTCTATTCCTAATCTTATCTACTCATAATTTTCTTCCTAACGCCACTCAACATTCATTCCAAATCCCAATTCCGTCATCGATTTCCCCTACATACCCCCAGGCAGATGACTTTACATCTAGATCCTAAGGGATCTCTATTGAGATCACGACAGACTATCGCATAGGAGCAGCTTAGAGGAATCGTGCCCCAGAATAAGACAGGCAGATCTCGTCCTGAACCATAAAGCGCACAGCCCGCTCCATCCATGGAGACCAAGCCCAGTAAAAACAGAAGGCAGTTGTGGGCACCCACCTCCCAATGACGCGCGGCCGCAGCCGCCGCCCGCCAAGAAATAAGTCAAGCCCAACCCCACCGAGAGTACGTTCCAAGTACACACCACCCTACTCTAATACTATATATATTATACTAATTCACCCTAAATATATACCCTAATCATCAAGTAACTAATATATCAATAAAACTATATAATATATATATAATATATAGTAGCCAATAAAAACGAGTGTATAAAAATGAAATCTAGAATAAAATAAAGAGAGGAATAAAATACGCTGTACTGCAAATCTCCTAGGTGGGAGTAAAGCCCAGAGGCAAAAAGGCCCGGTCTGCAATACCGCAGGCCAGCAACCCAGAAAGACAGCCCGAACCGCCAGAGGAAACAGCGGCTAAGAGAACATTATTAAGGGACCACGAGAATCTCGAAGTTAACGGGAGAATATGGATTCGACGGACAGGAAAATGCCCGGCCAATGCCACCCACCAAAACCGGGAGAACCGATCCACCAAGAGTCCACCGGCGCGTCCGACGGGAGCTTTAAATGAAAAAGACATTAGGGAAACCACGACAAATTACAGCCTTGGACATTGACACCAAATAGCACCAACGCCTTGCGATAAAAATGCACGAAAAAGAGGCTATGGTAAGATAGCACAAAAAACGTTAGTGACATTCAGAAAAAAAGAGAATAAGCCTAGGACACCAAAAGACAATTCATCATAACTATTTCCATCCGAAGAGCAAGAGCTGCACACACGCGAGGTCAGTGCCCTATTATATACTTCACGAGGGATCACCCCCGGAAGACCGCACTACCCCAGACTCGCGCTTTGAGCATAGCCAGTTAAAACGTCATCGGCCGATCTTGAGAATACATAGTGGCAAGTATTTCGACCCCGTGAAAAAAGAGTATTGGCCGATTGTGTACATGAGAAATAAGAAACAAAAGGATTGAAAGACACGAGAGTTTGATAACCGAAAAGAAACCACAACTAAAGTACCGAATGCGAGCTAATCCAGTCCTTCCGTTAGACCCAGCCACTCCTCTTCAATCAAAGCCAGCCCACCACGCAGAAGACTGGAAAAAGTTATCGAAATATCTCCTATCCTTCACGCTGCAATGGAGAAAAATTTTGAAGTGAATTTGATACGATAATCACGCAGCCACTACAACCCAGAGGCGTGCTCTGACACAACCGCATTCGACGGACCCGCTCAAAAGATAAAGAGAGAAACACATTTCAAAAGAACCTGAAAGAAGGTGTGATATTTATCTTTCAAAGACATGCAAGCCAATAGCTTGCTTCGGAAGCCCCCAGAAAGTTAGATATCTAGCACTCAAAGGAGAAGACCGCCCCCAAGCACGACATAAGCAGGAGCGGAGAATTAACAACCATAAGTCTCCATCTCAATGTAAAAGTCAGCCCTCTTCATTACTAGACGTTCTTCGATATGTCTTAGCGGCTCACATAAGAAAAAAAACCGGAAAACCAACCGCCTATCTATCGAAAGAAATCAGCACTGAAGAGAAGAAGCCGAAACAGAAAAGGGCCCAAATGGATCCGCGCTCGCGAGCCGAAGACATGGGATAACAAGCAAACAAGGTCACCGGCGAGGCGTCAGTAAAAGCACAGATTCCTTCTCAGCGCAGAAACCCTAAATGTGACCCCGAAGATATCATCAGAAGGGACGGATAAAAATTAGAGGATTTAAGAGATGTTCTAGACTCCTTATTGAATAAGGAAACTGTAGAGTGCGTAAACACTTTAGACGCCCGCAGACACGACGACGGGAAATGATCTCCATGACAGAATAGACACAACACTTAGCCTAATTTCGATTGTTGAGCAAAGAGGTACCTCGCCCTTCTTCCCATGCAATACGAGCTCGAAGGAAGCCCCACCAAAACTATATAATCAAGTCCTTCCGCAAATAGCCCGAGAGAAAATTGTGAGTGACACCAGCAACACACAATCAGAAAGACACAAGCCCAGCTCTTATGCAGGACCACCTGCACGGATAATCATGTTTCCCGGACACATACTTCTGTCGCTATTCGTATAGTCGTAAAAATCAGAGAGATGACGAGAAATAATATCTTTAATTTTTAAGAGAAATCGAGAAGCAAGCGCAGGGATAATCTGTTGAACCGCTTCCGAGAATGTATAAATTGAACGAAGTAAAAGTTTGTGTAAGCAAAATAAGTAATCGCTTTAGTCAGAACCTCTTTAACAGAGACAGCAGTAAAGATTAACCGACAAGAGTGCAAACACGGACCAGTAACGTCACACTAACACTTATACTATAGAGAAGAATGGCGAACAAAAGGAAATGAAGCAAAGCCCTGTTGATCATGCATGCCTTTGCATGACTTATCAAGAATACGCAATAAAGGATAGAGGTAGTCGAAAAGTAGGAAAGAAACCTAGAAAGATTTCTTGCAATATGATATAACCGAAGTGAGGCAAAACAAACTTTCCAAACCTTCTCACTCGAGATCGTAATAAGGAGAAAGTCCTTGAGGAACTCATATATTTTGTCACCAACTCGGAGCGAACAGGATAAACATGTGTTAAAAGAAAAAACTTCATGAATTTGAAAAGTCGCCAGAATCTCGAATGAACCATTTATACATAAATCAAAGACGAAGACGCACGCTCAGTCTTTCATACTTTTAGTGGTGTATAGAGTGCGCTGTAGTAACAATTTAATGTGTGCTTCATTTAACAATACCCTACCCACGTAGTTCCTCGCCGATAAGTAGAACTGAGATAATGACGAGAGCGAGATGGATATCACGTCTACTAAATAACTGCATCATATAACTACCCATATATATATAGTAATAATAATTAATATACTACATATGATAAAACTAATATATATAACACTTATAACACGATATAATATATATCTAACATCTACTACAGCGTACTAATCAATATATACCCTATACTATCCGCGCAGTGGAGTCAGCTATAATAGCCTAGACACTAATACCTACTCACTCTATATCGCTCCACTAGATTATATACATAAAGTATAAAACCGATGACTATACCTAAATATATTACACTAAATTATTCAATCAAGAAATTGTTTTAGAAAGATTATAAAAATATGTCTTTTTAGATAGCCACGAACCCTGACCGGCACAGCCGTTTGTGCTGTGTGTGAGTGTTCTCGAAAAAATGAAAGGATCACTAATCTTCTTTTGTCAGTTTAGATATAAATACTTGTTATATTTACATCTATATTATAAATTAATTTATTGATTTTACTGTTAATTAAATATTCTCTAAGAACTATATGAATAATTCATTATAGGGCCCCCTACTATACTATATAGTAGGTATCACCTAGAATAACTAAAAGAAATATATAAATATCGAATCACCCTAACTTATATATATATATATATGTTACCAGCTCATATATTACGTAGGGTTAACTAGAACGAAATATAAGTTAGCTAACTATATACTATATATAATGGTCTCACTATATAGTGATAAGGAATCAGCCTATATCTAACTACGTATACGCCCTATGTACGCTATGCATAAAGATATTATATTATAAATATAAGATATATAGAGGATATATATATATAGCGATATAATAACATATCGATATTATTTTTACTATATAATCAATATTATATAATATTTAAATAGACTATAATTATATAATATAGACTCATACTATATATATTATATCTGATATATTTATATAATTCAAGTTCATATATATATTGCATAATATAGTATAGACTAATATAAATAGCTAATCATTATAGCACCCAGCACGTACGCCTACGGTACGTATATATATCTGATATATATACCTATAATAATATAACTACTTATAATATATATAGTATATATAGTGGTATATAGTATATAGTGGATTATAACTACTAATACTATACTACTATATACACATATATAATATCAAATTATATATAGCGCTCATATTTCATCACTCAATACCGCCTCACTACCTAACATCTAACCTACTTATATCATATCACTAACTTAGACGCACCCCTATCTTACTCATAACCAGTATGATACATATGAATTATATATATATATACTTAAACTACTACTACACAAATATATAGTAATAATATATTATTCATCACCTAATATATAACACTACTAGTGATATAACATAGGAACGTAGTACTAAAGTAGTGAGTATACTAGATAAGTAACCTGAATTATATTATAACCCATATCACTAAAGTTACTAGCCTTATTAGCTCTACACAAATAGCCTAACTTCGGATACTAACTCTTAAGATAATAACTTAATATAATGATAAGAATATATAGATAGTATTACGAACTATATGAATTAGTATATAATACTCATGAAGATCTACTAAGATAGGGTAATATAGTAAACCATAATTAGATAGATAGATATGTAAAGAACGGTGAAGTGAGTAGGGCTAATATTATAAAAAACATAAGTATAAGAATAAGCACTCACGAATGTATCCATAGTGAATATTTATATAAATTAAATAGATATAAGCCTCAAAAATAATAGACCTTGCAAAAACCAAATAATAAGCAAAAATACTAGGAAGGTAGACACGAAAAAAATATAGAAAATAGGAGAGAGAACTATGAAATGGGATTTAATCAAGTAAAATAGATATAGTAATATACATATATAGAAAAAATATTGTATAGAAACTCATAAGCCTACACCATAACATAATAAACAAATAACGTGGAAAATATATAAAAATGTAGTGAAGATAATTAATAAACATAATAGACTCATAAATAACGTGATATTAGACCCCTAGGTATACAATACCTAATTAGACTCATACGGAATCCTACACTCACCAAAACAACCCACTACACCAATGAGTGAGTTGAGGTCGAGTCCAACCACGAATAGAATGTGCTACAGCTGCACTGACTACCAGGTAGCAGTTAACTACGTACTCAAAATTACGTAAAAGCTTCAGTATATGAACTACGGCGACGCTACTACCTCGCATATATACATATACTAATACTATATCAGTAATATATCGATATAAATGAATAGAATTATTATTAATAAAAAATCTCTAATCTTTCCTTACTCATCACCAGTTAGTTGTCCCTGACCATTGAGTAGTACACAAAATACTCATAAAGTCAAAACTATACGAAAACATGATGATTAGTGGGGTATACACAATACATATCAGGAATATCATTACATACATAAATAATATATGAAAAGAATATATATGAATATGATAATAATAAATCAAAAATTATTAGCAAAATAACAAACAATAAATAATCAATATAATAAAATCATTTGCATTGCAATAACACGAAGGCATTTATTCCCCAACACGCTTAATAACAATGGTTCTATTTTCGCAGCCGAAATAGGACTACCATTGTTTTCAAATGGAAATACCGTTAAAACGAGATACTGGCCAACTTTTCAAATGTGAAATTTAGGAGAATGACTTTAAGAGTTCTAAATTGTAATGTAAAAATAAGAAAAGCGTAATTTAAAGTTAAAATTTTTTATTAAAGCAGGTTTCACAACTATAATGGTGTTTGGTAATTAAAACATAATATGAAAGATTTCATAAAACGTTCAAATTAGACACCTAAAAATATTAAATAAATTACTTCTGCTTTTGAAATAGCATTTCAATGAAACACATTATTTTTTTCGAATGCGAAAAACTGTAAACTCAATTTAAGATTACGAATATTTCGAAATGGTTGAAAATTAGGAAAAAATTCGTACTTTTAAGATTTCTAATTTGTAGAAATTTAACACAGAAGCGTTATTCTCGAAAATATTACATTATTTTATAAAACAGGTTTCACAACTAATAAATATTATGGATTAAAAACAAATATTTGAAAATTTATTTAAAAACGTCATTAAGACACCTAAAACCTTATATAATTTCTTTTCTGCTTTTTTGAAATTGCAATTCAATGAAACACATTATTATTTCAAATGCCGAAAATACCGTAAAAACTCAATTTTAAGATTACAAATAATTTCAAATGTTAAATTTATAAAAATCGTACTTTTAAGAGTTCTAAATTTTGGTAATGTTAAAATTTAAGAAAAGCGGTAAATTTTTAGAAGTTACTTGTTTATTAAGCAACAGGTTTTTTCAAACTAATGAAATATTAGGCATATTAAAACAAATATTATTAATTCATACAATATGTCATTTAAACTCTAAAGCATAATAAATATCCGCTTTTTCTGCTTTTATGAAATAGCATTTCATGAAACACATTTTTTTCAATCGCTAAAAATGGTAAAAACTCAATATTAAGATTAAACAAATAATTTTAATGTTCGAAATTTAAAAACGTACTTTTAATAGTTCTAATTTTGTAATGTAAAAATTTAAAGTAATTGACATTTTGAGTTAAAATTTTTTAAGGTTAGACTATTTTAGATTTACTAAAATATTGTAAGTACTATACATAAACTAAATATTGAATTATTAAAAAACGTAATTAGACACCTAAACTATTATAATAAAATTCACTTCTGCTTTATTGAAATAGCATTTCATGAAACACAATATTTTTTTCAAATGCTGGAAAATACCGTTAAAAACTCAATTTAAGATTTACCAAATAATTTTCAAATGTTGAGATTTAGGAAAATCGTACTTTTAGGAGTTTTATATTGTTTGTGAAATGTAAAATTAAGAAAAAGCGTTAATTTTAGAAGTTAAAATTTTTTATTAAAACAGGTTTTCGTAACTAATGAAATATTTGGTATATAAAAACAAATATTGAAATTTCTGAAAAAAAAGTCAATTTAAGACACCAAAACTAGTAATAAATTGACAGACCCGGTGTTTACTGCATTTCAAGGACAGTTATTCTTCAAAGCTGTAAAAAATACTGTTAAAAAGAAAAATGAACTTTTACCTGTTTGAGACCATGTGTCGTAAATGTGAAGATGTAGTTTAAATCGTTACCTTAGAGATTCTAAAATTCGAATTTACAGTTTAACTTTTGAGTTTAGTTTTAGAATTAAATTTTTTTATTAAAAAGGTTTTCACAACTAATTAAATATTTGGTATTAAAAGACCAAATATGAAATTTCAATAAAACGTGAAATTTTAAGACACTAAAAAAGTTAATTATTATTTCTTATGCACTAATTTATTTGAACACAATTATTTTTTCACAATTAATATGCTAAAGATTATATGAAGTGACCAATGTTGAAACATTTAATGAAAAATCGTACTTTTACAGAGGTCTAAATTTGTAATGTGAACATTTAAGCAAAAGCGTAATTTAAAGTAAAAATGTTTTATTAAAACAGATTTTCACAATAATGAAATATTAGGTATATACAAACAAAGAAAATTCATTAAAAAATGTCAATTTAAGACCTAAAAACTATAAAAATTCGCTTTTGCTTTGAATAGCATTCAATGAAACGGCATATTTTTCAAATGCTGAACCGTTAAAAACTCAATTAAGATTTACAAATAATATTAAATGATTGAATTTAGGAAAAATCGTACTATGAAGAGTTCTAAATTTGTAATGTGAAACATTAAGAAAAAGCGTTAATTTTAAGAATAAATTTTTTTATAAACATGGTTTCAAACTAAATGAAAGTTTGGTAGTAAAACAATATTTGAAATACATTAAAGAACCTCACTTAAGACACCTAAACTATATATTCACTTTTCTGCTTGTTTGAAATAGCATTTCTAATGAAACGACATATTTTTTCAAGCTGAATACTCGTAAAAACGCATTTAAGGATTTACAATAATTCAAATTTGAAATTTAGGAAAGAATCGTATCTTTAAGAGTTCTAAATTCGTTATGTGAAATTTAAGAAAAGCGTAATTTTAAGGAAGTTAAATTTTTGTTATTTTAAAAAGTTTTCACAACTGATGAAATTTTTGGTATATCATATTCTAAATATTGGAAAATTTCATTAATTTTGGAATTTAAGACACCTAAAAATTAATAAATTCTCTTTTAGCTTTTGAAATTGCATTTCAATGAACCACATTATTTTTCAAATCTGAAATAAAGGACCGTTAAGCCTGTCTCTATTTAAAGATTACCCAAAGTAATTCAAATGTTGAATTTAGAAAAATCGTACTTAAAGTTATAAATTTGTAATGTGAAAATTAGAGAAAAAGCGTAATTTTGATATATTTTTTATTAAAATAAACAGGTTTTCACAACCTAATCGAAATATTTTATATAATAAGCAAACAAATAGTATTTGAAATTGATCATTAAAAAAAAAGTCATTAGACACTAAAAAACTATAATAATTCACTTTCAGCTTTGAATTGCATCAATGAAACACATTATTTTTCAATTGCTGAACCGTTTAAAACTCAATTTAAGAATTACCAATAATTTCAATGTTGCAAATTTAGGCGTAAATCGTATTGTAGAGAGTTCTAATTTGTAATGTGAAATTTTAAGAAAAGCGTAATTTTAGAAGTTTCATTAATTTTTATAAAAACATTTTCACAACTAATAAACTATTAGGTAGTGTAAAACAATTGAATTTCATAACATATGTCAATTAAGACACTTCACTATTAATAAATTCCGCTTTCTGCTTTTTGGAATGAGCATTTCAAGAAAACTATTTTTTCAAAATGCTGAAAATATAACCTGTTAAAAACTCAATTTAAGATTAACAAATAATTTCAAAATGTGAAATTTATTAAAAATCGTACTTTAAGAGTTCTAAATGTAATTGAATAATTTACTAGAAAAAGCGTAATATAGAAGTTATAATTTTTTTAATTAAAACAGGTTTTCAATTGTTTGAAATTTTTGTATCTAAAACAAATATTAAAATTTCATTATAAAAAACGTCAATTACAACACTAAATATTAAAAATTCCCTTTTCTGCTTTTTGAAAAAGCATTTCAATGAAACAAATTATTTTCTCAAATGCTGAAAACCGGTTAAAAACTCAATTTTAAGATACCAAATAATTTCAAATGTTGAAAGTTTAGGAATAATCGTACTTTAAGATTTCTAATTTGTAATGTGAAACTTTAAGAAAAAGATTTAATTTTGAATTAATATTTTTTATAAAACAGGTTTCACGAACTACATGAAATATATTATAATGGCAAATGAGTTGATATAGAAAATTTCATTTAAAATAAAGTCAATTGTGTAGACATCTAAACATTGATTTAAATTCACTTTCAGCTGTTTTGAAATTTGCATTCAATGAAACTATGGGGCATTAATTTGTTCAAAATGGCTGAAATGCGTTTTACAACCAATGTAAAGATTTACAATTAATTTGAAATGTTGAATTTAGGAAAAATCAGGTAAACCGTTAACTTTTAAGAGGTCTAGAATTCGTAATGTTTGAAATTTAAGAAAGAAGGCGTAATTTTTAGAAGTTCAAATTTTTTTGATTAAAACAGGAGTTTTCCACAACTAATGAAATATTAGGTTATGTTAAAACAAATATTGAAATTTCATGAAAAAAATTATTTAAGACATCTAAGAACTATTATATTCACTTTTATGCTTTGAAAATGCATTCCATAACACATTATTTTTTCAAATGCTGGAAAATACACCGTTAAAAACACAATTTTAAAGATACCAAATATTCAATATGTTGAAATTTAGGAAAATCGAAACTATTTAATAGTTAAATTAGTAACTGTGAAATTAAGAAAAAGCGAGTAATTGTATTAGCTAATGTTTTTTATTAATTGACAGTGTTTTCTAAATTATGGTAAAAATTTGGTAATATTAAAAAAAATATTGAAACTTCATTTATAAACGTAACTTAAGACCCAAAACAATTAAAAGAATCTCTCTTTCGCTTTTGAAATTGCATTTCAATGAAAACACATTATGTTTTCAAATCTGAAAATACGTTAAAAACTCATTTTATATGTTTTACGAAAAATTTCTTATGTTGAAGATTAGGAAAAATCGTTCAACTTTAAGTCCACAATTTGCATGTAAAATAAGAAAAAGCGTAATTTAGAAGTTAGCAATTGTTTATTTAAAAGGTTTTCCAACAAATGAGTAATATAGGAATATTTGAGACGAATATTAAAATCTCTTTTAAAAAGCTTCAATGTAAGCACCTAAAACTATTAATAAATTCGCTTTCTGCTTTTTGAAATGCATTTCAATGAATACTACCATTTTTCAAATGCTGAAATCCCGTAAAAAACTCAATTTAAGAATTTAACATATAATTTTTAAATGTTTGTAAATTTAGGAAAATCGTACTTTTAAGAGTTAAATTGTAATGTGAAATTAAGAAAAAGCGTAAATTTCGAAGTTATTAAAATCTGTTATTAAAACAGGTTTTTTTCACAACTTTGAAATTAGGTATAGTAAATTTAAAAAAATATTAAAATTTCCATAAAAACTACCTAATGAAAAGCTCCAGTAATCTACTAATAATCAATTTTCCACTTTTGAAATAACTTTTGAATAACTCTTAAATCTACAAATCCCTCAAAATCTCACAGTAAAAAAACTCAATTTTAAGAAATTACCCAAATAGATTAGATCTTGGATTAATAAAACACCGTACTTAGGTTCTAAATTTGTAAGTGTGAAATTAAGAAAAGCGGTAATTATTATTTAGAAGTTAAAATTTGTTATTAAACAGGTTTCACAACTAATAAATAGCTTAGGTATAATAGAAACAGAATATTGAAATTCATTAAAAAATGTCAATTAAAGACACCTAAACTAAATAAATTCACTTTTCTGCTTTGAAATATCATATCAAATGAAACCATTTTTTATTTTTCAAATGCTGAAATCTTCAAGAATTTCAGTTTAATATTAAGGTAATTCATTTGAATTAGTTAAATGATCCGGACTTTTAAGAGTTCTAAATTTGTATTAAAATTGAGAACAGAAAATATATAGCATAACAAGTATTTAAATAAATAGCGTACACAAGGTATTGAAGAGTATTGTATATAAAAACTAAATATAAAATTTCTTAAAAACTCATTAGAGACAACTAAAACTATTAATTAGTTCACGTTCGCCATGGTTGAACATGCATTTCTATAAACACATATATTTTCAATCAGAAATCACTTAAAAGAAGCTCATTTTTAAGCATTACCGTCTCCATTAGGAGAAAAAGCATTGAAAATATCGTACTTTTTAAAGAATCTAATTGTAATGGGAAAATTTAAGAAAAGCGTAATTTAAGAAGTGTAAATTTTTTTATTAAAACAGGTTTTCACAACTAATGAAAATGATTTGGTTTTTGAATCGCGTATCTTTCTTCTTGCCCCACACAGCCGGCCAGCGGAGTGTACTTGAATTGTTACCATGTTTTTCGTGAACAAATATTACATTTCATTAAAAAAATCAATTTTAGACATCTAAACTATCATAAATCACTTTTGCAGCTTTTTTGAAATTGATTTCAATGAAACACATTATTTTTTCAAATGCGAAAATACCGTTAAAACTCACATTTAAGATTTACCAAATAATTTCAAATGTTGAGATTTAGGAAAAAATCGTACTTTAAAGAGTAAATTCGTAATGAAATTTTATAGAAAAATTGTTTTAGAATTAAATTTTTTGAAGAAAATTAATAATATCTTGCACATTAATTATAATATTTGTAAATAATAAAATATTGAAATTTCATTAAACAACCTCAATTTAAGAAAGACAGCCCAAAAACAATTAATAAATCTTTATATCTACGTTTGGCATGCATTTCAAATGGTATGATTTTGTAAAATGAATGAAATACTATTTATAAATCATTTAAGATTTACCAAATAATTTAAGGGTAATTAAGAAAACTTGTACCTTTGGTTTTCTATATTTGTATCATGAAAAGAATAAAAAAGCGTAATTTTAGAAGTTAATTGTTTTTATTAAAACAGGTTTTCAAAATAATCGAAATGTAGGTTATATAAAAATCAAATATTGAAATTTCATTAAAAAATGCAATTTAAGACAACCTAACTATAATAAATTACGCTTTTCGCTTTTGAAAGATTCAATGAAAACACCTTAATTTTTTAATCGAAAATCCGTAAAACTCATTTAAGTTTAAAATAATCTTTTAAAAGTTGAAATTTAGGAAAATGATGAAGGTGTAAATATGAAATGGGAAATTAAGAAAAAGCGTAATTTTTAGAAGTTATAATATTTCTATTAGAACAGTATTCGCTAATGTAATCTTAGTATATCAAAAAATTTGAAAATTTTCATTTATAAAGTCAATTTGAAACACAAAACTATAAATAAATTTCGCTTCTGCTTTGAATAAGCATTCATGAAACACGTTTTTTTAAATGCGAACAATCCGTAAAAACTCAATTTAAAAGAATTATTAAATAATTTCAAAATGTAAATTAGTTAATTTTTGAAGATTCTAAATTTTGATAGTGAAAAATTTAAGAAAAAGCGTAATTTTAGAATTATAAATTTTTATTAAAGACAGGCTTGAACGTATGAAATATTGGTATATAAAAACAATATAAGTTCATTAAAAAATGTCAATTAAGACACCTAAAACTATTAACAAATCGCTTTTCTGCTTTTTGAATAGCATTTCATGAACACATTATTTTTCAAATGCTGAAAATACCCGTTAAAAACTCAATTTAAAGATTTAACAAATATTTTTTCAAATGTTGAAATTTAGTTAAAATCGTACTTTTTAAGAGTTCTAAAATTTGTTATGCGAAAATTTAAGAAAAAGCGTAATTGTGTCACCGCTCATTCTGTTGTTGTTTCTCCTAAGTCATGTACATTTGTGGATATAAAGACAAATTTGAAAAGAAATGGTGATAATTTGGTCATCTTTCAACCAGAGGGAACATTGATGGTTTATCCAGTATCAGGGGTCATTAATTTGAAGGTTCCACATCCGAAGGTTGCCATAATGAATACATCAGAGAAAAAACGGATCATAAAGGAAAATACAGTCATCAGAAAATTATTATCGTTGACCGAAGAGGATAATGTTTTGCAACCAAGTGTCAAACATGTAACATTTAGTGATAATAGTAGTAGTAGTAGTTCAAACAATTGATGGAATAGGACTAAATTGGACGAAGAATTTGGAATTCCCACATTGCCTATCTCCGAAGAACAAAAGCTCCAACTCATACTGATTTTATTAAAACACCAGGATGTACTAAGCACTGGCGATGATGATGTGGGTGTGGCAACCAACATCACACACACAATTGACCTGGAACATAATAGACCCGTTCGTCTTCCAGTATGATGGTTCCAAGGCCCATTAGCAAAAGAAATAGAGAAGCTGTGCCAGGAATTATTAGATCAGAATTATAATTCGCCCAAGTAAGTCCCCTTATTCGGCTCCTGTTGTCCCCGTCCGAAAACCTGATGGTAAACTCAGACTATGCATTGATTATCAGAAGCTCAATGATATTACAAAAGCAGATTCTTTTCCTCTCCCCAACCTCATAGACATGATCTATAACATGTATGGGCACAAGTATTTTTCCACCATAGATCTTGTGAGAGGATACTACCAAGTTTCCATGGAGCCGGATAGCATAGAGAAAACGACCTTTGCTACACCATTCGCCCAGTATGAATATATCAAGATGCCTTTCGGAGTTAAGAACGGACCGGCCACCTTTCAACGAGGAATGATGTTGGCATTGGCCGGATTACCTTGGTCAAACGTCATGGTTTATCTTGATGATATCATCATGCTGGGACAAACTTTTGATGAACATCACGAGATCCTAGAACAAGTATTAATCGCTTTAAAGAAGAATGGTTATAAATTAAAGCCTAACAAGACGCGATTGTGCCGTTTAGAAGTAGAGTTCCTAGGTCATAAGATCTCTGACAAAGGAATCCTACCTTTGGAAAAGAACTTCAGAGGAGCATTGGAATTCCCCGTTCCGTCAACTGTAAAACATCTTTGACAATTTCTTGGAATTATTAATTTTTACAGGAGACACATTCCGAATTGCTCACAGATCAGCAAACTGCTATTGTGTCAGACCGGGGTAAAATCCATCAGTTGGACTCCGGAATGTCAGACCGCCTTCAATACCCTTAAAGAAGCCCCTGTTCATCCTTGTCTCTTAGGCTTTCCAATTATGATTTGGATGCGTCTCCATTGGAACTCCACGTGGATGCGTCAGACATTGGTGCAGGAACCTGTCTGTCTCAAATACAAGAAGGAGAAAGAAGACCAATAGCATTCATCTCCATGACATTTAACCAGGCCCAGAAAAACTATGGAGTTATAGATAAGGATTTGACGGCCTTGCGATGGGCGGTTAAGTCCTTACGTCCTTTCCTGCGGGGCGTTAAATTCGTCATCTATACCGACCACATGCCTCTTATTTACCTTCAGAGCATGAGCTTGGTTGATGGCCATCTTGCCCGCACTATGGAGGAATTGAATGGATTTGAATTCGAAATCAGACATATTGCAGGAAAAAGTAATGTAGTGGCTGACGCCTTGTCCCGCTCTCCAAGTGAATCATGTTCGGATGTGGACCATTCAGTAGAAACCATCGGTGATCGGCCTAGCAAATCCATCCCTGAGGGTTTCTCCTCAGTTGAGGTAGCCGGGGGTGGTGACGCATTATATAAATGCTTTTCTTTGTGTTTATATGGAACTCCAGACCGTCACTTGGAAATTAGAACCACACTAGCTGATGTGCTTCAGAAACATCTCCAGAAATATCATTTACAAGGAAAAAAGGTAATGAAGCAAATTCGCTTTCTGGGATACCCAGGGCAATTTCCTTTATAAGAAATTATCGATGTGTTTTGTGACACATATAAGGCCTGGGTAGCAGTTTATTACAGTGACCGATATCCTCTTATTCATGGAGAACGATATAAGGACCATCAGAGGTTTTATTTAAGATGTCTTGGAGGTATCCATTACAATGTGTTACGACCTATGGATATCCAAAAAGAAGAATAAAAAAAACAGAGAAAAAGAAGGTGAAATGGATTCTTCTTAGTTGAAGTTAAGTATTGTATATATGTAAATATGGAAAATTTAACAATGGAATTGGAATATTGGAAAAATAAAGGAGAAATTGAGAAAGGTTTTAGCAAGTTTTATTCAGTAATTCATTTTCCGGATGCACTGTCTTGAAAAACGAAGATTTTCTTTCATAGTTCTTTGGGTATTTGTGCTGTGATGTTTATCATTGATTTAGTGTCGCAAATATATTATAAGTATTTCTTTTAATTTTTGTAAATATTAATACCTATAACTAGGGATGTACCGATAGTATCGGTATCAGCCTTTTTTTGGGGTATTGATATTGGTTAATATGGCCGATACTTCTTACTTTTTGGGTGAAGAATTATGAAACTTTCAGATTCAATAACATTATGTACCACAAAAAATGTTTCTTTTTATTTTTTTATTGAATCTTATATATTTTTTGACGCTGAACACAGAAATGACATTCATTTTTTTTCTAACATCGATAGTTTGAGAGTTATTGCAATGTTTATGTTTTGGCATTTTTAAGGTTTGTTAATGAGTTTACACTGTAGGTACTTATTACAATTTGTTATTTGATGGTTTAAACTTTAAATTTACAAACAGTAACTTAAAAAAGACTTTTTACTTGATAAAATGCATACTAATATCCCCAAAATATAAGTCAATGCTTTAATATGCCAAAAATATGCTTACTTGGCATTTAAAAGTGCTTTGTTCATCGTGTTTTTCTCTTGTAAATCGATTTGGTTTTTCTTATCAAAACTCATATAGGTATAATCACCCAACATGGCACTATCTCAACGTCCCTTGTATCGCCTTTCCATTGTCTGAATATCCTGGCAAAATCTTTCACCATGTTCTTCACTCACGTCCCCTAAATTCTCTCGAAAAAAAGTCCAAATGCTAGTGTAAATAACGCACCTTTAATGACATACAGCACTCCATTTTTTTTATAACAATCAATGAGCATTTTATCAGCCGTTTTGTAATTTGGATCTTTTGCAATTTCCTAAAATCCTGAATACCACATTACGGAATGTACACCAGGTATCATTTTCAATTACACTCATCTTTTCCTTCAATTTCAAGGATTTAAGCATTTTCCATATTTTGTAATATTCACCATGCAGAAGTGGCAGTCATCATAGTGGTTCGTTGGCTCTCGCCATATTCTGGGAATAGCCAAAGGCATTGCTTTTCTTGGTTCCTCTTAGCCATCCTTCTAGGGTTTTTTACTAACTTCCAGCATATAATGAGGGTGCCAGTGATTATCTAATATCACCAAAGGCATACCCAAGTAGAAGCCTGTACGCATCCAATTACTTGGTTCCCTTCAAATTTTGGCGGAAATGTGTTCTTAGAAACTAACATAATTTACGAAACTTCCGTCTTGAAATACACTTTTACACTGTCTACTTGCAATTTTAAAAATGTTTATATACTTATTACTAATTCTGAAACTTATAAAAGATATTAAGTTTGGTACCTTACCTTCAATTATATATATCAACAAAATGTAGTTAAACAGATGGTATATATATAATAATTATATATTATATAATAATATATATATAATATATATATATATATTTTATATATATATATATATTATATTAAATATATATAAAGGACTTAGTCTGGGGTCTAAGCCTTACCAACGAAAAGAGTATAGATTTCTTTCACTTAAACTTTATTTTAATATTATTTTCTTCTTATTTTTCATGTCACGTGCATTAATTGAAAGATAATTTCGTATTATTAGTTTATTTAGTGATTATTTATTTACAAAGTTTTAAAGCAACTCTACAAGTGTATTCCAGTCCTACTTACTAAACTTCGCGGCCTACACAAAAAAATAAAAAACCAAAACATTGACATGGGTAATTTTTTGAGGGGCAATTTGCCAACCGTTACAACTTTACAATTATGGCAATTCGCGCCATTTATTCGTAATTATTATGAAGTATTCACATCAATTATACAAATTATTTATAGACAAATTATTAATGAAGTCAATTTGTTTCTGTGGTGACTTTTGGAGGGTGAATTTCCAAGTTTACTTGGAGATTTCCACACATGAGCACCCAGCCATTCAAAGTGCTTAATCTCGATGAAAGAGAGATAAGTGAAATCAGTAGTAGAGGAAAACTTTAAATCTAAAAATGACTACAAAAAGTATCAACATTTACATGAAGTTTCAGCTTTATATCACTTATCACAAGAGTATACTGGCAGAAGTTCAAGTTGTAGCTATAGAATTTTTTATAAATCATCTAACTCTTCACATTCATTATTTAACATAAAATAAGGCTTTACATTTATTAAGTTTTCCACATTGATCTTGATTATTTATTTTATGTCAACATATTTAAAAGATAACTGTTAACTGGGGATAGGCATGGATATATGGGGTTCTGAGTTTTGTTCTGCCAACGCTGTTTTTTACTAATACAAATTTGGCAGTTTGCAGAACTATTGGCACAAGTATTTTGGGGTTCTTTGGCATTAAATTTCTGGAGACAGAGGGAGTCCTAAGAAAATTTTAGTTTTTCAGGGTAAGTTTTCATGGACATGGGGAAGAGGACTCAGCTGATCTATTAAGCTCCATGGAGAGTTGTTTTGGCCCATTCATTAAGATGGCATGGTGATGTCCTTCTGAAGTTCAATGGGAGTACCGCGACCAATGGCACAATGGGGAGAAGACTAGCAATAATACTTCCATCTTCCAACTCTTCCGACAGCATGGCTCGCAAAGATCTCAACAAGGTTCTATGGGAGTTTTCGATGAGGCCATTGCCCTTTGTGGGTATATGCGGAGGTAAAGTTATGCCGGGATCCTAACTCCCTCACACACACTCTTGAATAAATCCGACGTGTGCGTTCCTCTATCATAAACGTAAGTTCCCACCCTCCTACCTATGGGTAAGAAATTCTCTTACCTCCACTATGGTAGAGGTTTCTATATTTTTCAAGGGAAAGCAAAGAGATAACGGGAGAACCCTATCAATCAATGTTAAAGGTCTCTATACTTTTCATTGAGGCATTTTTAAGACTGTCAATTGGACCCATTTGGAAATTGGCCGATACGCCTATAAGATTCATATGGAGAGCTTATTTTGCGAAAAGATTTAGATCTCTGACATGCATCACAACTTGTACAAATTGCTTTACATACTTTGGCATTTTTTCATACAAAGCGCTTTCTAAAGGATGCCAGAGTTTCTCACACAAATGCCCTAAAGCGAGTGAGAATACAGCAATGACAAGAAGATATAAGGATTCTGGAACAAAAGACACGTGGTGAAGTGAATAGATTCATTCAACGCTAGTGAGACAAGTCATTCCTTTATAATACGAGTCTTTTGGTAAAGCCGTAAGACCCGTATTTCTTGGTTATTTAAAATAATTTCTGAAGTTGTACTTCAGTTTCTTGTTTGCTGCTGCAGGTTCTTTGTGTCAATCTTACACTGAATGAACTTAAATACTTCATTGGCCGGAAAAGTATGACAATTGAAGCAAGAGCAATAAGCCGTCATCCTCTGTTGGAGAATTCTGCGGGGTAAAAAATCTGGTGACACCAAGACTTCATCACAGGATACTTCGGGAATGACTTCTGCTCAGGTATCTGATCTCCAATTTGAAGAGAAGAGCTGTTGCGCTTTTTCCTGCAGAAGGGAAGGAGTGGGCAAATTGATGGGCCACAGTGTTCTCTGAGCGGATGTTCTACTCAGAATATCTGACAGAATATTTTTAGATATTTGCAGTGTACAGTCAAATCACACTCCACCAAGAAAGTTAGGTATCGCTGCTCCCTTCTAGCAAGTGATTAGCATCAATCTCTTTTTTAAGTGACTGTGTTACTGAAAGATTGTCACAAAACACATCTACCTTCCTTGCTTCTACTATGTGGGAAAATTTCTTAATTTTTTTAACCAAGGCAAGGAGTTCCTGCTATATTATACTATACCAATTTCAGTAGGATTCAATCGATAACTGTAAAATCCAGCGGAACTGTTTTCCTTTCGGTAGAAATACTAATCACCTCCAATGCTGTTCGACTAGCATCAGTGAAACAGATAATTGTGAGCATTATTAGGAAGACCCAACAGAATTATGCAATTTTTTTGAGGGCATTGCCATATTAAAGGCTCTCTTCTGCTCAAAGGATCCCTTTTACTCTGCTTGAGAGTATGGTGCACCTTTGAGAAAGAAACGAAGGAGAAATAATTCAAATACCAGGAAGAGAAGAACGAAAATAGTTTAGACTGCCTAGGAAAGAACGTAAATCTTTTGATAGTCTTGGGTTTTGGGATATTCATAAAGAGTGGTTTTATGCCTCATTGGGAGCATGGAGCGGTTCGGACACTCAAAACTTAAAATGTAACCTTGAGACTGTCACATTTGCACTTATCACACTAAAGTTCAATTAAAAGATTTTAACACGATCTAGTACCATCTAAATCTTCATTGTCATCATGAGTAGGTGGGGGCGATGAAGATATCATCAACATATAAGAAATGTTGGGATTTTAGAAAGAATTAAGATATGATTTTTGTAAAACTGTGTCTAAAGTTTATATTCTATTACTATTATTATGAGAAACTGCCAAAGGAGTATTTATAGTTAAGAAAACTTTCGACAATCAGGGTGGACTTTAAGGTTATAAATGCCTTTTTCAAGTCTAAACAGAAAATACTTTACACCCATGAAGTGAAGTTCGTAAAGTCATTTAAGTTAGGGAGACTGAAATTGTCTCGAACAGCTATTTGTTCCAAGTAATCCAAAATCGGCTACTATTTGAGCTCCACCACAGTTTAAGAAAGTCCGGAAATCGAAATTCCCAAGGTGATCAAGGGAGAAAGTACACCACAATTTACTAACCCTGCCTATCTCTTCTTGCTTACATGATAAACTAGGTAGAGATTCTGCGACTTTTTATTTTATTGGGAACCCATAACTTTAAATTTATAAGGAATTAATTTTTCAAGGAATTTTGTTCAGCGGGGAAAGAGGAAATTTTGTAAAGCCTATTTCATTGTATTATAAATTCATTCTATTATTAATATCACTTTATTCACACTAATTTCATTTCTATTTTTATTACACTTGTAGGAGGCATGTCCTGATAGCTACCCCAGGGATACTATTATTATAATATTATCTCTCACATTAATTTCTAAAATTTATATAAATCATAAACAACAGTTTTAATATTCACGCTAAATAGAAAGTATAAATATTTATAAAAACATATTGCATAGCAGAGTAAATTTATATAATTAAAATCATTTGTTATGTGTAGTGCTTCAGAATCATTCCCTTGAATGATTTCACAAGAAAGACCAGTTGTGGCATCAATAAAATTTGAGCTAAAATCTAGGTCAAATTTATATTTATGTAAAAAAATACAATCCCTAAATATATCAAATAGAAAAACGATTTATAAAATGCTCGTAATCCCGCTTAAGCAGGAAATTTATTTTTAGTTATACAATCATAAATGTTAATCCGACTTCCATTAGCAGCTGTAATAAAGCCAATAGGATCTTTCCTTTTGTTCTGCAGAAGCCCTTAAAATAGAAAATGAACTCCCTGTATCTAACAGAAATATTGCTTTGGAATTAGCGGTCATATATACGAAGAGACAATATAGCATAAATTTTACATTCGTTACATTTAAAACTTGGAAGCAACTGACCCATTGCAAGATCTGCATTTTCAACCTCGCAGTATTTTGGCTTGGAACTAAGATTCCAGCCAATAACTGACTGTTCGCTACCGTTGATAATGCTATCCTTACCCTTAAGCACTATTATCGGAGGAAATCAAATTTCCCCTATACCAAGATTCAATTGTACCTCAGCTGAGAATGCTTCTCGCAGTAAACAGATGTTTTGCCATTAGTTCATTTTCACGTTGGAATTGAACATGAACTGGAGTTTTATTTTTATTAGCATGCAAAATTGTCTCAACATTACCTATACTGTTGTAATTTTTATTCGAGTTTGGTTTGGTGTTAGCTTTCCCCTAATTACGTTCTATAATTGTTAAAAACTACTTTTGTACTAAAGAATTTTTCCGAGTTACAACTGATTAAAACGCACTTTCTTTGTAACAGCGGGTGTAACTCCACCCTATACTTAGTTTCCCTGCGAAGGTAGGGAAGTAGATCCAGCATTGTTTCGTGATGCCGCTGTGCGAAACAAATGAGCATTTTGTCAAGTGCCTCCTGCACTGCTACCATTTGACGGAAGGGTGAAATGTAGTAGCAAAGGGGTCCCATCTTTTCTAAATCCTGAAGGTGATCGACGACGGTTAGAACGAACCTCTGTCCCAGCCAGGAGAGCGAACCTTCTGTCCAACCATTATCATTTACCGAGACATCCGTAGATCTATTGATTACTTTGATTATGTGAGGGCTCCAACTTCGGAAATCTCAACTTAGTCGATGGTTTATTGAGCCAATAATTGTGGAATCGTGGTCTTCTTTCCTAGGTTGGGGACATGACCTGCCCTGGTAGGGATGAATGGGTCACAGCATTGACCGGATAATCTGGATAAGATTTTGACTTATGACGTTGGGATTCAATGAACACATCAGCTGCTTCGGCCAATTTATGAATAATCCGCATCCCCTTTCAATACGTTAATAACGGACCAGATCCTCAGGTAAACAAAAGAAACATCTGTTTCAGAAGGTTTTCATTTTGATGTAAAAGCCATTGATAACTGGGGATTCCTAATGATGCATTAATCTGTTAAGATATGCGGTGGGGTTTTCACCAGGTTTAAGCGCCTGCCGAAATAAATTTTCAGCTTCTCTTTATCAGAATGGAGCCATAAAGTTTCAGTTACAAGCGAGACCAATTTCTTCAATGTTTGGTCGTTGATAGATAGCTTTTTCTTTGAAGGCATAGTGCCGAAGGTAAGGAGGAGGACTGAGAAGTTCGAACTTTTTCGATACTATCAGAACAAAAAATATAGGTAATAGAAATTCACTCTATATAGACCACTTCCCACATGCGGCCTTGTTTCAAACCGAGAATATCTGCAGAGAGAGTACTTTCCTAGTTCTTCGATGTTTGGTTCGGGTGATGGGGTTGCGAGAACGACAACACCTAACCGATAGGGTTCAGTTAAGAAGCTGTGACCTGTGCGTTCCTTATTTAGATTTTCATTTTGTCTATCATCATTTTCATTTATATCAACATCTACATGATGTATAGAAATCCAGACTCTGGATTATTTAAATTTTGAGTACCAGCCTGCTTCTAGTCAAAGTCATTGTTGTAATTCAACAATTTTTTTTTTTTTTTTTTTTTTTTTTTTTTTGTTTTTTTTTTTACAACGGTCTTAAGTATTGTATACTATAATAAACTTTATTTCAACTGTTTTATTATTATTGATATAAAGCACTGAAACCACTTTAACGGTGTATTGGTTCTAGCGGATTGGAACGTCGGTCTCTACAAGTAATTAGGGTGCTAATTTTGTTATTAAATTGTGTTCTTATAAAGTGACTTGTATGATTGGATGTTGTAGATGTCGATACTGTGGTTATCTTATGTGTGTCGTTGTTGGTGAGGTTATGGTAGGATGATGAGTAAGTGTGTTGTTTCGGGGTGTTGCGCGGATTGTTCGTTATAGTTTGTTGTTATGCTTTACTAGTCGGTAGAGGTTTGATGGTGGGCCTGGCTTCATGGATGGAGACGTGTACGATACGTTCAGGTAGGTGTCTAGCTCTTAACTAGTACTAGGCTATTTTAATCTTAAACTTTTTCTGTATTTATGTTTTCACTCTATAGTTTGTAGATTTTTTTTGTCTTGGGTGTTTGTTGGCTTTATTATGAATGCACTAAAACTATAGTCCCTTTTTATTGTTATGAGTGATAAGCGAATTGTATGGCG
>JABUQX010007899.1:0-7500 GCA_015478945.1 Trachelipus rathkii
AATTACATAATTTTATAATTATTATTATTTTTATTATTTATTTTATTAATTATTTATGTTTTTTAATTTAATATATATTGCAATTATTCATATTATTAATTAAGCATTAAATAAATCACTTATGCATTCTGTAATTGAAATTCATTATTATATGATTTGTAGTTTGATTATTTTTATTAAATTAATTATTACTTTATTATATATTTATTGTATTAAATGTTTCAATTAATGAGCCTTTGTTTATAAAGTATTTAAATTTAGGTAGTTGGTAGATAAAATATAATATAATATGGTTATTTATATATTTATTTACTTAATTAATTATATCATATTATTAATTTATTATAACTTATATTAATATTTATATAATTATTATAATTATTAATATTAAAATATAAATTTATTTTAGAAACTTAAATTATTTTTTATGATCTATAATTAATTTTAATTAAATTATTTAATTTAATTAATTATTCTCAAATTTTCAATTATACTTAATATTTTAAATTCAATTAATTTAATTAAATAAATTTAATTTTAAATTTATATATAAATTAAAATAAATTAATTTTAATTTACAAAAAAATGATATTAATTTTTATTAAAGTATAAAATAAAACTAATTATTTAAAATTTAAAATGTATTATATAAATGATATTTATATTAAGTGATTGATTTAAAATATATATATATAAAAATTTTCTTAATTTGATATTAAAAATTATTTTTATACTAAAAAAATTGCTTAAAATCAACTCTATGATTAAAATTAATATTAATTAATAGAATGTTAAAAGTATTTATTAATTTTAAGCATTGTATTATTTATTTCAATTATATTTATTACTTAAGTGTTAGCACAATTAATTATCTATGTTCGTGTTTATTTCCTCCGAGCTCGTGATAGATAGTGTATGCCCAGAAAATATCACCACTGTTTCTTCCTGCGGAAGACTTATAGACACTTCGTTTAACTTCCGGTTTTACTTCACGCGAATTCTTTCAAACATCAAACCTTTAGGTTGCTCTTCTACAGACGCGATTAATGCGACTGAAATTTTTATATTAAATTTTGCTCTCATTTTTCCCTTTTATTTTTCTGATTATATTTTGTAGTGTAACAAGTCAACCAGAGCCTAGAAAGACGATTTTAAACATCTGATAATATGTGGGTACATGCGAAGAGTACACGGGATAAAATCGTTGGAAACCATTCCGAAAAAAATGATATACCCGGAGACTTTGATTTGGAAAGCTTCTTTTAGGTGAATTCCAAGAGAAAACGCTCACACATATTGGATAGTGGGCGAGGGTGTTCTCCACGGCCCCATATATTTTGGGGGTAATAAACATACCTAATGAGGAGTTCGAGGTTCAGGACATCTTATCTTTCTGATAGTCGGTGATCTCTCCCAGACCTTAAAATTCGGTTCACCTTACGAAGCTTAAATTAAACCACTAGTTTGATTCTATACCTTAATAACGCATATATAACTAGTTGGGGTAACAGGCACACCCCAAATTGCATGGTAGAGAGTCGTGTGGTACTCTTTTCGCAAGTTTTGCGGTAGTTGTCCCACTCCTGTCCTCCATACGTTTTATACATCATTACGCGCAGCATTCCATTGCTTAAGAATTATTTTATTCTTATTACTCATACTCATTGTTTTTTATCGTGTACTCAATATTTATCTTAGGCGAACTGTACAACGCTTTTACTCAGAGCAGCTAGGAGAAGGATGGCCAGGAGATGTAAGTTCACGGCCGACACATTTGCACGAAGAAAATTTTCTTATCCAGTTAAGAAGCAGGTAAAATGCTGAATGGCTATTTTTTAATGGAATATTAGTGGTTTTCACGGATGACTGATACTTTGTAGGCGATCGGCGAAGTCCTAAGCCTGGTCAAATATGATGGTTGCGGCCGCTGGGTTTTTCTGATTCTCTTATCAAAAAACCTGGCAGAAAACTCTACTCTTCTCTCGCCATTTATGGGATCTAGTAAGTGTGCCGGATGAGAGGTTCTAATACTGCAGATTTGGAGTTCCGTGGACTCGGGCGCCTCTTAACTATAGGCCGGCTGTGATACTTATGTTATCATACTTACACACAATAGGATCGGTATTAGCAACGTATACGCTTTTTAAGGAGCGATTTCTTCTTGAAATGGTTATCACAGGTTGATGTGAGAGACGAGAACGGCAGGTAGAAATTACCACAGGAAGCAATTACAAAGAGTGAGGGTGAGAATTATTGACAACCAATGATCAAAGGCTAGATGTGAGGCAAAATAATGGAAACGAATCGCACACGAAGTCGAGATCCTTGTAGTTGTCACATAGGGTTAGAGCCAGGACTGTGCGGAACAGCCCATATAGAAGATAATTTGGGTGGGCGGGAAGATGCGACTCGCAGTGGATAGCGACTGCCAGGCTTGAACTACTAGGCAGGGCGCTGGCGCTTTTGTGTAGTTCCCTGATCATTATAAATATAGATGCTAAGTGGGTACACTGTCGAATATATCGGTACGGTAGGTTTTGGTTAAATCGCTCCAGTAGCGTGGTGGACTAATAAGGCTAGCGCGTATCGTGCACTTGGACTAGAGCTCGGCGACCGCGTGGATTAGTCTCCGTAAGAGTAAGAGGTGAAGGTTTGTGATTTGGACATATTATGGTGAGGTGATGACCGTTGGTATTTCAAGTTTCTTACATGTGTCTTTTCTGATGTCGGCTATCAACCCAGACTAATCTGGGCCCATCGTGCACATTATTGACGAACAAGTGTCAATAACTAATTAAACCAGGAAATTGTGCATTCTCCTTCTGGTAATGCCCCTTTCTCATAGCTTTGTTGTAACGTTCCTGCAGGCATATATTACTTAAGCGCTCCTTACCTGTCGATAGTCCTCATATTTATCTCTTCATTTATTCTATTGATTCATCCACTCATTTTTTAGTCATATATTGTCATTATGGTATTGATTGTGTCGATATGTCTTTTACACTCATTTGAAGAACTTCTATCTCTTACTCCATGCTCTCTGTGCAAGACAATCCGCATTATCTTCACTGTGCTGTCTGTGCAGATCACGCCTGACACACGCGCTGCAAACTCCGCCACGCGATACACCCGCTACGCCCGCACTTTTATCCCTTCCCACTCACGCTCCGCTCCACCTTCACTTACACCCCGCCCTACTACGCGCACATATTCTGTCACTGCTCCGATACTCTTACGACGCTCTCACTCTCCCGCGCGCTCCACTTCATATTCTCACTCAAACATTATTGCATAACATAGCTAACCGCACACAGTTGACCACAAATGTCTTGCCTGCACGCATGACTGGTCCTGAAGTTAGACTCCTGTGAACCATGGATCATGTCTTCGAGGCGTTCTACCCACATGACACACGCATGTCAGCCCGCCTACAATCTCCGTTTCTCGCTCTTTAGAATTAGAAGTCAACAGATATATACTCATTAGTTGCTCTAACCTTGTAAGAATAGACGTCGTTGTGAGTAATGTAAAAATGACAATACTTACCTTAGACAGCAGACACCATAATAATCGAAAAATTGCTTCATGTAATATCTTAACTATCATACCAGTCAAAAGATCTTCATAGGACGTATAAATATCAATTATTAATATATATCTTGGAATTGCTCATAACCACCGAATTAGATAAGGTCATGAGTATCGTACATTATTTTGCGATTCCCACGGATTTCGATTTCTCCGATTCCTGAATAATACAGCGATTTTCCTCGTTAATTCTCGATGCGCCTGATGTGCCGCTTAATCGTTTCTCCATCGACTTAATATATATCATGAAAAGTAATAACAGTGATAGTATATATATATGAAATATATATATAGTGTTATATATATATATGATATAGTTATATATATATAGGTCATTATTAGCCTTAATAATATAAGTAGTTAACACGGGAATACTGAAGATAGGACAAATTCAGCTATAATATATAATATTTATATTCAATATAGTATTACTATAATAATATTATTACTAATATACTTATTTATATACTATTATTATATATATTGAGTAATATCTATATATATATATATAATTATATTGTACGCTATGCATATTATATAGTACAGTATAGTAATTAGTAATATAGTAGGCTAGTAGTATTAGTATATATATATTATAGTATTAATACTTATATAATATATATATAGTATATAGGTATATACTGTGGGCTACAACGACTCTTAATATAATATAATATATATATATATATGCTGTACTCGTAAGGATGATTTTTTAAGTGTGAGAACGTAAATTCAATCTTACTAACCTTATCATATTTCATTACTAATTGTTGAACCTTAAAATAATTTACCTCTCATTTCAATCTTCTTCTTAAAGTATGTATAATGAATGATTAGATAAAATACGCCTCCACATAAAGCCAATCCTCCAAATATCCGAAAGGAAGTTCTCATTCCAAATTCATTTATAAGACGACCGCCGAGAAACCCTCCGATGCCTTTCCCTAAATAAGAATTTTAAAAGCTATGTTTATTTATTTTTATTTATTTATTTATTTATTTATTTATTTATTTATTTATTTATTCTTATTTATTTGGAATCTAAGAAAGACAAGAATTATAGGTGTTTGCATACTTCGCAACGCTGAGTAGAGGAAATATTTTATTATAATTATTATTATATTCTATTATTTGAGATTAATTTGAAAGACAAGAATATAGGTGTTGATACTAAGCTTAAGGAAATATTTATTATTATTATTATTATTATTATTATTATTATTATTATTATTATTATTATTATTATTATTATTATTATTATTATTATTATTATTATTATTATTATTATTATTATTATTATTATGTATTGATTATTAATTATTAGTATTATTAATTATTATTATTATTAATTAATTATTAGTATTATTATATTATTAGTATTAGTAGTAGTAGTAGTAGTAGTAGTGTAGTAGTAGTAGTATTTATCATCGCTTAATAGTTAGTAGTAGTAGCCTAAAGATAAACAAATAACGATTTTGGGAAAAAATATGATGTACCAACCAAAACTGTAATGAATGGATCCTGCTAATCCTGTCATGGTCGCCAACATTCCTTTTGGAGCAAGCAGAGGAGGACCACAGTCTTTTGAAGGGCATGTCACGCCGGAGGAATATTTGAACAAGCACAATATTCCACTCAGCAATACTTTCAATATGAGACACAGTCCAAAGGATCTCTAACCAATTCAATAATAATAATAATAATAATGACATAATGTAATAATATAGTTAATAATAAAAATAATATAAACTAATAATTAATAATTAATAGAATGATATATAGTATAATTATAATTATAATAATTCAATGAATAATAAGATATATTAAAAACAAATCATAAAAATATATAATAAATACAATGTAGACAATAATGCAGAAATAACTAAATCAATAACCAGTCGAGACTGATATGGAGTGAATTAATCTATGACTTAAATAATTAATAGATAATAATAATAATAATAATAATAAATGCTTTGTTATGGAACATATATTTTGCGTAACAATATTTCATTATTTATAAGGGAGCAAGTTGTTGTTAGACACAACAACCACGCACAAGGACCGGACTAGAGACCACGGAGCAATAGAGGCACATGAGAATTAACCACGCACTGCACAGCCTCGCATGCAATTGATAGGATTGGTTCAGCAATGGTTTTGATATGGTGCTGTGGGTTATAATGGGATGGTGTTGATAAGGCGCATGTCGTATAGGCAGGGGGTGGCGATATCCCTAGGTACATTGCGCTGGTGTCTATACCCGAATGAGTTAGATACGTAGGCGCCGGATCATGCCGATATTTGTAGTCCCGAAGTAAAGCTGCGATCTGGTCATACGCCCTAATCAGTTGCTGGCACGTATGTGGGCTGACATCACAGTCTCAGCAGACCGGCGAGCGCGGTTGGTGCTCTCGCTCCAGATCTTACGATTCAGCGTGGCTTCAGGATCTTCCAATCAGCACTTTTTGGTGCCTCGAATGGGATCTCCAAACCGACCCACCCTGCCAGTGTGAATGAATACAACATGAAAGCAACACCAGGAAGTAACAAACACAGTTCTCCTCGTAATTCACACATCAGGAACACAACTATCGATAACGTATTCCCCTGTCAAAAATAAATTAATGTAAATAATGGCGGCACTGAACACACCGGGCCTGCGAAGGAAGCCAGAAGAGGAGGCGACTGTCCAATAAGATAACCCCCTGCCGCGCTATTTACCGACCTGAGAGTTGTGGGCTCGGTTGTGGGGGTTGGTGCCGGTCAGCCAGAATTGCTGGCTACTTCTAGGGATGTACGGAATCTTTTTTCTGGGCATTAACTATATGCAGATAACTGCGAGGCATTTTTTCTAATTTCCCCATTGATGGAAGCCATCTACCCACTCTCTTGTCTTAAAACCTCATCTATACTGGATAACTGATTCCAGGTTTTCGTAATCTGCCGGGACAGGCAAACCTTACTTCTTTAGTCGGAAATACTATGTTCTCTATCCTCTATTTTCAGCTAAAGGTGGCAGTTACGCACATGTAAGAAATGATGTAATCTGTTCTCGTCGTGTTCCTGATTTGGGGTCTTCTGAATTTTTTCAACTGCATTGGTTTAAGTCTCATGTCAATCTAGCACTAAACTTCATCTGTTCTGTCATTTATGCACTTAACTTCTACTGACTATCCTATAAGTTCCCTTTGACTATTCTTAGGATCTCCAAAATAACAAAAAAAAAAACATTTCTCTCTTCTTCTTCCCCCACAACTCAGAAATAATCATTTTGGGTGATCTTCAATGTTTCACCAAATCCAGTGGCAATCCCACTAGTTTCTCACCACGATACAGCTGGTAAGGATGCCTACCATTTCTCTATCCTGAATGACTTTGAGTAGTTAATACAGCTCCACATTTGTATCCATGATCGTCTTGGAGATGAACCCAACATTATAGACTCTTTCTAAACTTCCAGTCCTTCTCCTTATTCCATTAAGCTCATTCCTCCTCTATGTTCCTCCGATTATCTTCTTATATTTGTATTTTCTTCTATCTCTTCACGTCTTCCGTAGGAAATATCTCGACCAACGGAGAGGGAAACCGATTTTGGCACGAAAAGCTCCTGCTTCTGTGACACCGGTTCCGCAAACTATTCGGACTTTCGGTCATACTTCTATTATTTCCCATGATATAATTACTGCTTCCGTCGGAGGGGTTCCTCGTAATATGCAGAACGCATAGCCGAGGTGATCCTCTCTGTCATGGAAGCGAATATTCAATATTTTTTCCCATCAACTAAAACTAACAAACCTTGGTTTGACTCTGTTTGCTCTCAAGCTTTCGCCACAGGGACGCTGCCTTCACTAATTACCGTTGTCTTCAAACTTTAGAAACTCATTCTATTTATATTAAATCCCGAAATCG
>JABUQX010007899.1:12500-17500 GCA_015478945.1 Trachelipus rathkii
GACAATGACCGAATCGACTGAATTTTGAAGGCAGATCAGGAAGCTAAAGTCGGCAAGGTAGAGGAAACTACCAGTACGTTGTGTCGAACAAAAAGACAAGACGCATCGCAAGTTAAAGGGGTTGACAATAAGTCTGTAATTGTTGTTTCAAATTATGCCCGGGTGTGGCGATTCTAGTAGGTTAAATGCCGTCGATGACGCTAAAAGGAGAATAAATATATTCAAATTGCTACTGCCCATTTGCCCACCAATGAGGTCACAACTAATATATATGGGGCGTCGATTTGTCCGACATAAAATTGAATTGTACAGACAGATTTAAATCAAAGAAGTGGTACGTGAGGGTTTTTTTTACCTGCTTGGGACTTGAGAGTAGTAAACGGCCTGGCTGTTATACGCGCGATTGAAACTTCAATAGCGTAAAGCTCTACTCAGTTATGCAACTTCAAGGGCCGACAATAGCATCTGAGAGCTGAATATGTGACCGGAACTAATAAAGAGGAAAGATACAATTCAATATTCCCCACAAATTCCGAAAAAGAGAAAGCGGGGTGCTGTCGCCCCTTGCAGTCTGTTAGGCTTGATGAGGTAAACCATTTACAAGATTGGGGTCAAGAAAGGAAACACTGTAAGCATTGCATAAAAAACTATAACACAAGGCAAAAGTGCGACAATAATTTGTGTTTTTACTAAGGGAGAGAAACTGTTTTATCGGTTTTCATTCCAGTAATATTTTAAGATATTTAGAATGACCCACAACCTCGCTTTGAAACCCTCCACCGCTTGTATGGTCGTACTCCAATTGATCGTCACGTGTTATTTTATATAATAGATATATATATATATATATTATATAATATAATATAATGATATATATATATATATATATATATAATATATATATATATATATATAATAAATAAATATAATATATATATATATATAATATGATAGTATATATATATATATAATAATATAAATATTATTATATATAGTATATTATAATATACTATATATATATATATATTAGTATATAGGTATAAATAAATATGTATAGAATATATAAGTAGGTTAATATATATATATATAATATATATATAATATTAATAGTAATAAACTATATATATAATAAAATATAAATTATATAGATAAAATATATATAAAAAGATAATAATATATAATATATAATATATATAATATAATATATATATATATATTATATATCCAATTACTAAAAAAGTCTAATTTTGAAGTAAAAAAGGAATTGCAGTTTATTTGATTACGACAATCTTAACGCGTGAAGATGCCGGATATGGCATCACACCTAATAGATTTTGGCCATGTTAGGACATCAAAAAAAAAAAAAAAAAAAATTCAAAACGCCTTATTAGAGCTATTTGAAAGATATTTAAAAACAAAAAAAATTTATTATATTATATAAGCTGGAATCGAACTCAGCATCGCATCAAAGGGTTAAGTCCAGTTTTTTCATATGTAATATATCAAGTTCTTGGCTAAGTCCAATTAAAAAAAAATTTCGGTATCCAAAAAAAAAATAAAAATTACACCACAAACTTTTTCATTATGGAACCGATCTACAATGGAAATTTTCAGAGCTAAGTTATTATAATTGGGTGAGAGTACAACTTTTTATTTAGAATAATATTTTGTATATCTAACCAATTTTGTCTTTATTTACGGGGAAAAATTAAAAAGTTTTTAAATAGATTCCTGTGAAACAGCGGCAAAAATGTTGTGTGTAAAAAAAAGTTGATCTAAATAAAAATGGCAAATACAAGAATATCTCCTTTTATTACAAATGTTCTAAAAATTTTATGCAGATCAGTTAAATTATAAAAAAAAGTATATACGTGATATTTCATTTTTATGATGCGGCAAAAAATTTTATGAATTTTGCCAAGTCTGGTATAAATATATGAAATTTTGACGAAATAACATTAGACAACATATATATATAATTATAATATAATATATATATAATATATAATAATATAATATAATATATATATATTATATAATTATATATATATTAATATATATATATATGTAATATAATATATATATATATTATATTATAAGTATATAATAATATAATAAATAAAAATATATATATAATTATAAATACTATAAAATATATATATATTATATATATATAGATAATTATAATAATAATATATATATATTATAATATATATAATATAATATATATAAAAAAAAATTATACATATATATAATAATATAATTGTAATATTATATATATTAGATATATTATATATAAAATATATAAAAGAATACCCAAGATAATACATATAAAACAAATCATAAGAAATAATATATAATAATATATATTTCTGTTTAAAAGTAGAACAAATATAAAAATCTTATGTATATCTAAGTATTTTTATAATATAATTTCTGTTTAATAGTAGATATAGAAATAATTTTAAAAATGTATATATATTTACCTTAATAAAAGAATATATATATATAATATAATATATATATATATAATAGTTATATATAAATATATATATAAATATATAAAATATCATATATATATCATATATATATATATTATATATATATATAATAAAATATCAAGTTTGAAGTCATTTAAAAAAAATGTATGAGAAGATTTCACATCAGTCAAAACTCAAATTTTTTCAAATGCATACAACAAAATATATATATTAGAGACATAGAAAATCGCCAGAAATGAATCCTTTAAATCTTGAGAAATGCTGCAATTTACACTTTGTTTTGTAAAAATCAGATGATAATTTCGAAAATTATGCTCAAACTTAATTTTTGCCAGCCCAACTCGATCCCACTACACGGGGCAAGTTGAGATCAATTAAGAGGTAATTTTTAAATTATATGAGATCATTGAATGTTAAATGCAAGAACTTTTTTTTAATTTAATTTACATTAAATTGCAAATATATTCAAAATATTTTCCTTCCAAATTTTACTAATGAAGATTTTACTTTAGTTTAAATTGCTTACCAAGGAGAACACTTGGTGCACCAAGAGATTGAAGGTAAATAAATAAATAGCTTTCAATAAATCCAAAATTACAACCAAGTATCAGGACTAAGAGGAGAAAGAGATCCACTTCTAAGGCCATTATAAGTTTACCAAGATCTTTAAAAATATTTGAAGTGTTTTTGTCTGCCTAAATGTATTAAAATATTAGCATATTTATGTTATTATGTAGGACTTTATTGTGATCTAATTTTTAATATGGAAATAAATAAACCGAATGAAGGAAACTTACCGTCATATTAACGCTGTAGGTAAAAAGACAAGCAGTGAACATTAAAACATCTGACATCATGAAAGCAGGAAAATAAGATTTATAGCCTGAATAAAAATGTAAAGGAACACCAAGAAATTAAATATTTCTTTAATTGAATGTATATTTCATATACATTCTTTAAATATAACAAATTTTAATTATTATAAAGTAGAGGTTATTTACCTTTTTTCTTAGAATAAGCGTCAATCAAGAAACCAGCTAAAAGTGGAGTGAATGCAAATCCAACCATATTCATAATTTTCTGCTTGCCAATCTGGACAGTTGTGTTCTTTCACGATTGCAAAATAGTTGCATCCTTTAATGTATGTTATAAATTATAATGATAAGTTTAATATTCTTATATATGCAGATGAGGAAAGTATATTAAATATATATAATAATAAGATAATAGGAATATAAATATAATAAATAGAATATATAAATATATGTATAATATATAATATATAAATATAAATATATTAGTATATATATATAAGTAGTGATATATTAGTATATATATATATATTATATATATATATATATATATATTATTATATATATATTATATATATATATATATATTATACTTATACTCTATATATAATATATGGCCAGTTCAGATTGGCCCCCTGTATCTAAAAAAAACACTATATCTACATAATGAAATTGTTATCCAAATTTTGCAAGGTTCAGCCGTAGTCTTCTCATCAGAAATAAAAAAAAATTGAGTACTTTTTGTTTCTTATAAATAACTCCAAAAAATATTATAATCGTTACGTTTCAAACTTAATTTAAACATGATAACCATAAAAAAAAATGTTTTCCTTATATCTTTTCAACACTTTAGGGGAACTAAAAATAATGGCAAAAATTAGAAATTAAAAATAAAAATTAAAGTTAAATTAAAATTGAAAAATTAAAATTTGCATATAGTTTTGGTTAGGTCAGGTCAGGTTCATCAAAAAAATTTATTTTCTCTAGAAACATCTAATTCATAGAGTGTGTTGTTGCGCGCGTGGCGTATGTTTGCCTTACAATTGAAAAAAAATATTGGGGGACTCATGATTTGGAGGGAAATTTGGGGAACGCGAGAAATATTATGTACATGAAAACCTATTTATTATTATTATTATTTTTTTTTACAGCTCACTTTTATTTTTATTTACTCTACAGTCTACTCTATTGAACATCTGATTTCAAAAATTATTCATTTGTCAATTCAGCTATCATGAAGCATCAAATTTACATACATGTGAAATCTAATCTGGAGGCTGACCTATATATAATATATATATATATTATATATATAATATATATATATATATATATTATATATATATATATATATATATATATAATATATATATATATCTATCTCAGGGTGGAGCGTTCGGCAATTTAAGTCCGCAATTCGGCAATTGCGGAATACCAAAATAATATCTGGAAGGAATTGCCAATTGCGATAATTTGAAAAATGTTGTGGAATTGCAGTTAGAGTAGCGAATGCCTATATCATTCCGCAATTTGAGGACTACAAAAAAAATTGTGGAGTTTTCAGTGGAATAGCCTAAAATTTATGTCCACAATTTTTACACGTCTGCCAATCTTTGCTACGTTTGTAGCAACACCGGGAAAAATCGTTTTTTTTTTTTGTTTTTTTTTTTATTTTTCTATGATCCAT
>JABUQX010007900.1:0-2500 GCA_015478945.1 Trachelipus rathkii
CGGTATGCTTCGTTCCAGTTCCGTTTAGGTAACAGCCGTTACATTTATCGTGAAACGCTTTCGCGACCACTAGTGCATAACAATAATAATAATAATAATAATAATAATAATAATAATAATAATAATAATAATAATAATAATAATAATAATAATAATAATAATAATAATAAAAATAAAATAATAATAATAATAATAATAATAATAATAATAATAATAATAATGCTGGTTACTATAATAATAATAATAAAATAATAAAATAATAATAATAATAATAATAATAATAATAATAATAATAATAATAATAATAATAATAATAATAATAGTAATAATAGTTACAGCAGTGATAATATATATATATATATATATATATATATATATATATATATATATATATATATATATATATATATATATATCATATATATATATTTGTATATATATATACTATATATAAATAAACAATAAATATATATAAATTCACTATATTATAAGGACTTAAGATTTAAACGCTCTAAATCTTCGCGAATATACCAATCGTTTATATTGTTGTCCCCCAAATATTTTTTCAGTTCCTCAACACCATCCCCTAACACATATGTAAAAAGTTCTCTAAGCGATACTATAGTCTGTTTAGAGGCTGGATCATCGATGTAAATAGATCCACGCCAATGTTCTCTAAACGATCTAATAAATTTTTGCACATCCATAGAAGCCAAGAACTGCTTAATAATAGTTTCATGATCGTCTGTTAACATTTTTTTAAATGTGTAATATTCCTGATACAGCATATAATGCGCTACAGTGACATAATTAGTCAGTATTTCCGTTTTCTTCAAATGCCTTAATATTTTCTTACGCGCCTCTGACAGATATTTTATCTGCGGTAGACCATTAATATAGAATCCGTAAGATGTAGGTTCATATACACCCGTTTCACTACACATCCGCCATATTCTAATTTCCATACTGAAAGTATTTAGATATTTGGAAAAAGCTAAAGTGAGCTGCTTACCATCGCTTCTACTAATGACTGTTTTAGGCTGGTTTAAAACCTTCATTGAATTATAGTTTAACATAGACCAATCTTCAGCGTGTTTACATACTAAGTAATTCTTCCACACTCATAAAGACACGCTTGCCTGTAGAATATGTCGAGTGATGAAATCCTGTGAAATATTCAAAGCCATTAGAATTTCTTTTATATATGAACGAAACACTACTCCTTGGGATCTTGATTACCCACTGAATAATATCTTGTATGGCGGTATATCTGTTAAGACGGATCATGATGTAGGTAGAGAGAGCACGACCTTATAACACATCCAAAGACTAAATACTCGTGATCTTTTAAATAAGTTTAAAGATATAAGATAATACAAGCATAAAACGATAAAGCTATCGCTCAGTTGGAAGAAATAGACCAATCACGGGCAGGTAACATTCACTGAAACAAGAAATAAGATTGGTTTAATCTACCTTCGGTGGTTCGACTTTTGTACTGCTGGCTTTTGTTATTATGTGTGTAATATTACTATTAAATGTTACAATTTAAGTCCGTGTTTAAAACAAGTAATGTGCGAATATAAATGTATAGGTCTGAAATAGCAAGGTGGTGATATATTTAAAAATAAAAATCACTCGGTGTTTCTACTACTACTACTACTACTACAACTACTACTACTACTACTACTACTACTACTACTACTACTACTACTACTACTACTACCAGCATTATAACTAATACCCCGAGTGAGGTCATGGTGTATTCTTCTTCTTATTCTTCTTATTCTTCTTATTCTTCTTTTCTTCTTCTTATTCTTCTTCTTTAGCTATCTTTGCACATATACCGCTTATCATGTCAACCTTCACTGTGATTCTACCACTACTACTACTACTACTACTACTACTACTACTACTACTACTACTTCTTCTTCTTCTTCTTCTTCTTCTTATTCTTCTTCTTCTTCTTCTTCTTCTTCTTCTTCTTCTTCTTCTTCTTCTTCTTCTTCTTCTTCTTCTTCTTCTTGTTCTTCTTCTTTAGCTATCTTTGCACATATACCGCTTATCATGTCAACCTTCACTGTGATTCTACTACTACTACTACTATTTACTACTACTACTACTACTACTACTACTACTACTACTACTACTACTACTACTACTACTACTACTACTACTACTACTACTACTACTACTACTACTACTACTACTACCAGCGTTATAACTATTATACGCTTGAGGTCATGATGTATTCTTCTTCTTATTCTTCTTATTCTCTTCTTATTCTTCTTATTCTTCTTCTTATTCTTCTTCTTCTTTAGCTATCTTTGTATATGTACATCTATCATACCTTCGTCTCTCTGATACGAGTTAATATTAGTTTTAATCTATTTCTAATACATCTATTTTAAGATGTGTAATAGAAAACTTTAAACAAATGACTAATTGTGATGCCATAATAGTTTGTAATGCCAGCATATAGATGCCAAATACTACTACT
>JABUQX010007900.1:7500-45000 GCA_015478945.1 Trachelipus rathkii
TATATATATATATATATATATATATAATATATATATATATATATATATATATATATATATATATATATATATATATATATATATATATATATATATATATATATATATATATAATATATAATATAATAATAATAATATAATATATACATATATAGATTTTTATATATATTTTTATATTTATATATATAATATATATATATATATATATATATATATATATATATATATATATATATATATATAATATATATATATATATATATATATATATATATATATTAATAATAATAATAATATATATATATATATATATATACTATAACAAAATGTCTAAATTAAGTAAGTATTTCTGTAATACTTCAAAATATTTTTTATCTAAGACTAATACATACCTATTGTACATCGTTTTAAATTTAAGATTAACAAAATAGAAGCCTTAGATGTAGTCCCTAATTTGGGAATACCGGAATCAACAGGACTAAATTACTTGCGGAGTTGGGCATTACTTTAACTGCTTTATTCCGCAACTTTTTCAAATTACCGCAATCGCAATTTCCGCAATTTTTAGTAGTCACATTTGCGGAATTGCGGAATTACGGACTTAAATTTGTAGATTTATACCTCTGATATATATATATATATATATATATATATATATATATATATATATATATATATATATATATATATATACATATATATATATATATATATACATATATATATATATATATATACTATATATATATATATATATAAATATATATATATATATATATATATATATATATATATATATATATATATATATATATATATATATATATATATATATATATATATATATATATATATATGTGTGGAGCTATATATATATATATATATATATATATATATATATATATATATACCAGGCTTGGGTTCAAGTACAAGTACTTTTATTTGTGCTTGGACTTAGTGCATTTTCTGGAGTACTTGAGTTGTACTTGTGCTGGTTTCTAAAACAATTGCTGTACTTACTAATATTTGTGCTTGCACCTCTTGTATGAAATTTTGCAAAGTACTTGCAAGTACTTTTGGCATTTTTAACTTGCTCATTTTTCTATGAAGTGTTATTATTATTTCTTTTGTATCCTAATTCAGTTCTTCCTATTGACGAAGATATATATATATATATATAATATATATGTATATATATATAATAATATATATATATATATAATATATATATATATATATATATATATATGTATATATAATAATAAATATATATATATATATATATATATATATATATATATGTAATATATATATATGTATAATATATAATAATAATATATATATAATAATAATATATATAATAATAATTAATAATATATATATATGTATATATATATATATATAATATATATATATATATAAATATATATATGCTCAATAATAATAATAATAATATATATATATATATAATATATAAAAATAATATATATATAATAATATATATATATATATAATATGTTATAATATAATAATATATATATATTGTAATAATCATATGTAATAATATATATATATAATAATATATGTATAATATATATATATAATATAGTAATAATAATAATAATATAATATGCTATAACTATAACTATATGCTTCAATATAATAACAATGTATATATAATAATAATAATAATATATATATAATAATATATATATAATAATAATATATAATAATAACAATAATAATAATATATAAATAATAATATATAATAATAATAATAATAATAATAATAATAATAATAATAATAATAATAATAATTTATATAATATATATATATATATATATATATATAATATATATATATATATAAGATAGATATCATATAATATATATATATATATATGTTATAATAATAATAATATATCAATAATAATATGTATATGTAATAATAATAATATGTAATATATATATATATATATATATATGCTATATTTATATTATATATATATATATATATGTTCCCCAGTTTGGGACAATATTCCAAAATTCGTATCCTGTATATGGTCGTTTTCCTGAAGAGAATGAGCATTTATAGCTGAATAGGGGGGATGATAAATGGTCTAGAGTTCTAAATGAAATACCTTTATGCTCAGCAATACGTATGGAAAGGCTTCGTATTGTCTTTCCTATGTAGGTGGCATCGCAGTCACCGCACTTGTAATAATGATATATTACTGATGAGCATAAAGGTAAAGGGAGTTTATCTTTAAATTTAAAATATTTCCCAATTTTGTTTTCACTCGAAAATCTAAATCTAAATTTAAACTGTGTAAAGTTTGTTTTTAAAACCACATCAATTTTACGTCGAATTTTGTAACTGATTTTCCCCAGAAAGGCAACCTCATATACAAAATATCCTTAGGAGCTGTTAATTTAGCCTGAGATTTGTCTTTAAATTTTGCTGAAAGTAATTTTCGAAAAGTTGAGTCAATTATAAATTCTGGGAACCCATTCTTCAGAAATAATGTTTTCAGGAAATCAAGTTCTTTTGTAAAATTAACATAAGATGACAAAATTTTGTATCCCCTGTCAAAAAGAGTTTTAATTAAGTTGATTTTAAAAATATGAGAAATGAAAGAATAACATTTTGCCGTCAATCCAGTAAAGGTATATAGGCGAGATGGTGATTGATTGGATTTGGAAGTTGTGTAACAAAGCGTTTATGGGGCTATAGTTCCGAGAGTTGGTGAAAGAGCATTAGCAGTGCCCTTACACTTCAAGGGTCAGGTGGGATGAGTAACCTACCTAATATATGTGGATGATTTGGTTTTGTATGGCGAATCTGAAGAGACTTTGAGAGGATTGGTAGAGAGATTTGGTATGGTGTGTAAAAGTAAGGGTTTGAAAGTAAACGTAGATAAGAGTAAGATAAGATAAGAGTAATAAAGAGTAAGGTTATGGTTGTAAGTGAGGACAGTCCTCGGTGTGAAGTTATGTTAGATGGTGAGCAGCTGGAAAAAGTGTCTGAGTTTAAATATTTAAGATAAATGTTGGATGAAAAAGGAATGGATGATGCAGAGTGCAGTAGGAAAGTTGTGAATGGCAGGAAGGTGGCTGGTGCAATTAAATCGTTTGTGGATGTAAAGGGACTAAGTCTTGAGTGCGCTAGGGTCTTACATGAGGGTATGTTGTTACCTGTGTTAATGTATAGTAGTGACACTATGGTCTGGAATAAGAGGTATTGATCTAAAGTACAATGTGTTCAGATGGACAATCTTAGGGTGTGTTAGGTGTGAGAACAATTGATAAAATTGGGAATGAACGTATTAGAGATTTGTGTGGTGTGAAGAAAGGGGAAAACGAGAATAAATGAAAGTGTGTTGAGATGGTTTGGTCATGTGGAAAAGATGGAAGATAGTCTGTTGGCTAAACGGATATTGTATTGAGTGTGGTGAATCAACCGGCCTGGGAGACCGACAGAAAAAGTAGGTTGAATTAGTAAAGGAATGCCAAGAGGAGAGAGAAATGTAAGGTTGGAAACAGAGGCAAGAAGAGATTATAATAAGGCAATGGGGTTTCTTGAGGTATAGTTTGTAGCCACCTAGGCAAGGATAGACAACATTGACAGATGCTGCCAATGAGGGTCCGTCGCGGTCCCGTTAAGCTAGAGTGGATTTTTACGGCTGAGACGAGGATTCTCACAAAAGGTATAAAGGGAGGTAAGGCTGGCTTTCTTTTCGACTTGCTTCATATTCTTCTACTACTTTCTGTTTCCGGTGCATGTTACGCACCTTACCCCCAGTCTTGGCGAGAGATGTGGGTGATGATATATATAACTATATATATATATATATATATATATATATATATATATATATATATATATATATATATGCTGCTATATATATATATATTTATATATATATATATATATATATATATATATATATATATATACTATATATATATATATATATATATATATATATATATAATAACAATATATATATATATACTATATGATATATATATGTAATATATATATATATATAAATATATACATATATATATATAATATATATATATATATATATATATATAATATATAATATATATATATTATAATATATATATATATATATATATATATATATATATATATATATATATATACATATATGCAAGTTTACTATAAAATTACTTGTACTTGTATGCTTTTAACTAAAGCCTCATATGTACTTGATGTGAGACAAATTCTGGAGTGCTTGTGCTTGTGCTTCAACGAATTCTAGAGTGCTTCATGCTTGGCCTTGACAAAGATATTGCTTGGACAAGCCTGATATATAATATGTATATATGTATATATAATATATATATATATATATATATATATATATATATATATAATAATATATATATATATACTAACTATATATATATATATATGTATATATATATATATATATATATATATATTATTGTGTGTGTGTGTGTGTGTTGTATATGCTTTAATAAGGGTGTAAGGAAATTGTTGTTATTTAATTAAGCAAGATCGTTATTTCCATCACTATCGCATATATATATATATATATATATATATATATATATATATATATATAATATTAATATAATTATAATAATATATTATTATATAATTAATATATATAATATATTATATATAATAGATATTAATTAAATATAATATATTATAATTTAATATATTATATTTATAATGTTAAAATATATATAATAGATAATATATGCATATTATTGATAGTATATTATATTATAGTTATATATTATATATATATATATATATATGACATATAATATTATATATATATATTATAATAAATTATATTATATTTAGTTAAGTATATGAAATGTTTTAATAAATTCAAGTATAATATTAAAAATGGAATTTTGTATCGACAGACAGACTACTATAATGCATTGTAGGAATAGCAGATAATTAAGTTACCTGCAAATATCTAGCAATAATAAATTAATAATTTGAGCTAGGAGTTATGCTAGTTGCGGATGTCTGAGACTAGGTGAAAAATTGAAGTATGTCTCGGATTATAGCGGATTGCGGTTATATCCTGCTATACATATACCTATCTAATATTATATATATATAGATAAAATAATATATATATGATATTATATATATTTAATATTATATATAAATTATATTTATATTATTTATAATACACTTATATATATAGTGTATGATGATGAAAAAAGTTTGTAAAGAGTTACAATAATAATAAAAATATAATAACAATTATATATATAATTTATACACATATCAATTTCAGTGTATAATTATAATTTTATAATAACACTATATATATATTTATATATATCTATAATATATATTCAATATAATATTATATTAATAATTATATAATTAATGTATAAATATTTATATATAAGTATAATTACATGACAATTAATAATAATTATATATTTACGAATGAATTGATTTAATTTTTCTCTGATTCCTACTTAATAAAATTCATATAATGAATCCCTCGAAGACCTGATTTAATTATTTACAATATTATTCTTTGGCAAAGAAAATTTCTGATAATAATATTTTTAATATAAATATAAATAAATATCTATAATTATCATTTTAATTAAATAAAATATATTTAACCTTTGTCTGAATTTGTTCAGAAGTGTGTTTTACAAACTATATTCAAAAATTAAATAAACATGATATTTTAGTTGTCAAGTCATTAGAATATGGGCTCATATAAATTCGTCGAGAAACAATTGATACTATATTATATTAATTTATTATTATATATGCTACATGCAATATTCTTTTTAATTACTATTTACTAAGTGGTAGTTGAGTTTAGTATTAGTATTTACGTTTATATGTATTATATTATTTAATATATTATGTATATTTATTAATTATGATTATATTATTTTTTTTTTTTTTTTTTTTTTTTTTTTTTTTTATTTATAATTTTTTTTTAATTATTTTTTATTTTTATGTTTTTTTTTTTATTTTGTTTATTTATTTCTTTATTTATTCATTTATATTTTATTCTTTTTAATTTTTTATTTTTATATTATTATTCACTTTTTATTTTTTTTTTTTTTTATTTATTTATCTATTTATTTATTCTTTATTTTTATTTTTTTTTTTTTATTTAATTTTTTTTTTTCTTTTTATTTTCTTTTTTTTTTAATTTTTATTTTTTTTATTTTTATTTTTTTTTTTTTTTTTATTTTAACTTCTTTTTTTATTTTTATTTTCTACTCACACGATTTGGCCATATTATCTTTCAGAACTTTTGCAAATCTCCAACATTTCTCATTACATTTTCATCTATAAACTGTTATATATTTCAAAGAGATCGTAATTATCTATAATAGTGTCAGTGAGTTTTCTATCTACTATTATAATATTACCTCACAAATATTATAATGATGGTAAGAAATATACATGAATGATAACAAATATATTTTAATATAATTTTATTTATATACTTATAAAATTAAAATTTACGAAAAAATAATATTTAAATCCTAACCAATCAGGAAGTATAGTGAGTAGTATGAAAGTTATTGAATTTTTTTTGTCTTAAAAAGGAAGTGTTATATAATAATTATTTATAGATATGAGTGATAAAATTAGTTAACTAATATATTTAATTTAGATAAAAAGAATTATTTCCTTTTTTTTTTTTTATCAATTATTGATATTATTTAAATTAGTCGTTTAAAAAATAATATAAAATAAATAAATATTTTGAATATTTTTGGTCACACCTGATTAATAATAATTGAACAAACGTACAGAAATTTACTTATTATGGTTTTTAGATTTCTATAATTATAATTTATAATACTTGTATACATTATATTAATAATAATACTGAATATTATTAATGTATCATCACTATTTATTAGTGACTATATATAATTATATTATATATATACTATATTATATTATATACTATCTAATAATATTAATTTATATATATATAAGAGAGTGTGGACATCAGATTCTTTATTAACTATTTACCATTATTTAACTTTAACTATAAATATTATATATATATATATAATATCATTATATAATTATAAATAAATAAAGATACTTTTTGAGTAACGGAGTTAACGGGCTATAAGTCTGTTAAATGAAGTTGTAGGAGTTTCACGCAATACAAATAATAATAATATTAATAGCTTATTTTTTCCTCCGTTACTTTTGTTCTTTATCTATTTCTGTTTCGACCTTTCTTGTGAGTGGTATTGAATTTATGATTATCACATGACTACTATCAATTTATTCCCGGCAAACTAAAAATCTCTTTTTTAATAATAAATATATATATATACATATATAATAATATTAAATTATATTAGCTAATATCTAATTAATATATATATATATATAATATATTATATATAATATAATACTTATATATATAATATATAAAGATATATTATATATATTTATATAAGTATATTATATAATATATATTATATATAATATAATTATATATAATATATAATATATTTATATAATATACGTTAAAAAGATAACTAAATTATGATACATATTTATAGTAAAATATATATATTAATAATATTTAATATAATATTATATAAATATAATATTAATATATTTATATTAATACTTAATATAAGTTTATAAATATATAATATGTGATTAATATTGGATTTAAAACAAATATCCTGAACAGAAGGCGAAGATCGCCTTGTACGATAATATTGTTATCGAACGAAACGAAAATCTGGGATGAGAAATTAATAAATTCACACACATAATAAACACATTAATATCATATATATATATTATAAATAATTATATTATAATAAATATAATTATGTATTAAAATTAATTCATGATAAGTGGATAGATAACTGCGATCAAGATAAATTCTTTATATTACCTTCTATTATATATATACTAGTAATACTATATATAATATAATAATTAATATTAATCTATTATATCATTAAATATTAATTTTTTACTAAACTATATATTAAAAGAGAGGAGTTAAAAAAATCTTTATATTTATTTATTTATTTATTCCTTAATTTATTCATTATTGGTTCTCTCGTTACTAAAAATATGGAATGAGTGATTAAATGAGGTAGAATTAGGCAGATCATTTTAAAAGAGTTGTATTTTAATATAATATATAATATAATATATTATATTATATAAATATAATATATTATATATATAATAATATATAATATATATATATATGTATATATAAAGATTAATATAATATTAATATTCAATATGATATATATATAATTATATATATATAATATTATTATTAATATTTATTTATAATATATATAAGTTATTATATATTAATATATATATTAATACATATAATCTAATGATTTTATAATAATAAGTAAAATATTTAGACAGCAATTTTTGAAAATTATTTTTAGTTACTTTCACTCTGTACTCCTTTTTTTATATATAAAATCTAAAGAAAGAATATCAGCTGTAAGTGGAATCTTGAGTTAAGAACCTATAAAATACAATATTTTATTCGTGTATTCGTATAGGCAACAAAATTGAAAATGTAACATTTGCTGCATGAGCGATAAAAAAATAAGAGTACGTTTTGCACCTTTCCTACCGGAGGTTTATCATTTCGGTGTTAGCCGTTTATGCATCTTACTGACTTCTGGACTCCTCAGAATTAAGATCGCTTGATCACAATATAGAGAATGACATATACTACTCGCACAAGGTGTCATAATCTGGTAAGCATAAATGGGTGTTCGTTGGCTTAAAAAGCAACAAGACATATAAGTTACAACAATATAGACAATTTAATTTTTAAAACCTATTCAAGCATACTTATAAATACATCATTGATTTTTGATTTTTACTTGCGTTATGTTATTTAAAATAATTGTTCTTAGTTCAAAAAATTAATTATGTTTAAGTCGTGGGCCTAGAGTGAGTGCAACACTTGTTGTTTCGTTTAAAAGTTGGGAAACGTATTTTTTAAAATACAAAGGGATTCAATATTTTGATTTACGTTGAAGGTATATGGGGTTACAAGTACTTGTTAAAATGAGGTGTCCATGTATCAGTTTATAATGTTATATTTATTGTGATATTGAATTTGGGTTCATGTGGTAGTTGTGTAGTGCCTGAATATATTTTTGTGAGTCACAGATACAGTGAGGTCAATGTTTTGATGGTTTGTATTCTGCAGTCTTAAGGTAAATAATCTATTAGTTTCGTCCAATATAAGAAAGGCAGGTACAGTTAAAACAAGAATTATATTATATACCATAATTGGATTAATAAAAGACTGATATTTAGTATCAAAAGTGATAGAGTTCGAGGTTTTAAATAATACAGAATTACCATTTTTTTTATTTTAAGGTTGACATAGATCCTTATTGACAGAAACTTCGACTCATATACATAACGGTATCAACTTTAGCAGCTGGTTACCCTAATATGGGTTAATCTAAGAAACTCCTCAAACTAATAACGGGGCGATTCTGCATATACTATTACAACAAACCCACTGAATCATTTGGATTAGTTTCTTTATGTATTTTCTACTATTCAAAAAGATTAATATATATAATATTATATATTATATATAACTATTAAATAATAATTATATATTATATATAATATTATATATATTAACTATAATATTTATTAATTATATAATATATATTATTAATATTATATATATATAATTAATATATATAATTATAATTATTTATAATATATGTAGTACGGCCTCCGAAAGACCTAGAGTTATATGTATTTTCACATTTTCTTGCTATGCGGTATTTAGTATATATTATACTTAGTAAGTATTGACCTACCTACCATTCTACTCACTATCACCATTCTATAATATCAAGTAATATAAAATAAAAATAACTATATTATGGACTTTAATATATTTATATATTAAATTAATATAATATATAGTATATGATATATTATAATCATATATTATTATAATTACTATTAGTTTTAAAATTAATATTACTGCCATCTCTTTTTAATACTATAATAATCAATATTAATTATATTAATATTAATATATTATAGTTAACAATTTATAAGTGGTTGACTCCATGAGCGAAAATCAATAAAATAAGATATCGTTATTTTTAAAATATATTAATAGGTAATAAATACTATAATATTTTGGTGAGTAACCTAACAATAATCTTAACTAATATATAACTATATAACTAACCTTAACAAACTTAATATACCTACAATAATATTTAAACCCTCATAACTATAATTTTATAACGGAGTCAACACTTATACATGATATCTACTAGTTATTACATAATGTGATGCTAACCGGATGAAGTAATTTTTTAGGCCGGAGGCCGGAAAGAGGTACCTGGTAGGCTAGGAGAATGAAAGCTTTTTAATTCACGGCCTATATAGGAGGCGGAGATATTGTAAGTTACTATCCATATTAACTTACCTTAATATATATATTATTTATTATATATATTATAATATCATATATATCTATATATCTATTATATATACTTAATTATTAATAATATTAATATATATATCTTTCACGGTCGTAATACTATCGGTACATCTCTTTCTTATATTCTAAATAAATTACATTTTCTTTTGTATATACTGTTTAATTATATGTTTTACTAGTATATATTTATATATGTAGTTATTAATATTATACCTATTCTACTATATATATGATTAATATATTATGTAATCTATATATCTTAATATATACTATTCGATCTACTATATACTTATGGAACATGAAGGATTGACTTAAGTAATAAATCATTGACAATTTATCATGTCACACCTTCCGTCGTTACTGGTCCCTAAAGTTGGTAAAATACTAGATAAGTTACAACTACTTGAAGAGATCACTTAATACCCGTGAAGGTGTGAGCTCTATCAATCGTTGACGGTAACTGAGTTAATTACGGTTACATATCAAGAAGGAACCCAAAGAAAAGGTGTCTATATATTTATCGTTGACCGTTAACTGTTATTTAAAGAATTTCAGAAAGAGTATAACATAAAAGAGCATATAAATAATTTGAAAAGATAAAAGAAATATTATATTATATAAGTCAATATAGAAATGATTTGGACATAAAAATAAAAAAGAAAACCAAAAGATTAATCAACATATCACAGGCTAGATATGCATGATCTCCATGCCCATTCTAATTTATTCCTCTAATTAAACTACCTCCGTCTTCCATACTTCGAACCACTCTAATTTTATTGGAAAGAGTTAAATTTCTACCACAACTCTGCATTCGGGCTATGATAAATATATAACTGAAATAAATATATCAAAAGATTTTGGTGGCATATTTTCTAGACACAGCAATATGTTTCCTAAAGCAAAGAACCACTACTGAAAATTGTGTAAGAATGATTTGCTGTGGAAATAAATACATTAGACTATTTTAATTCTTTGTTGCATACAATTTTGACTTATAAGAAAAATTTAGAGAGAGAACGAGATCTACAATACTTTATCTTATTTCATAATATCAACTTAGTAGCAAGTTCTTACAGAAAGAGATCTCATTCCATTTGGCATACGTAAATATAATAAAGGTAAAGAACAAAATAACACTGTCAAATTTAAGAAATTCAAAGTAAAATATCATTAACTATCAGATATTTGGATCTTGCTTCATATAATCATATGATCCTACATAGTTAGAGTTGAAATTTGAATACATAGAATTTTAATACGAATAATGTCTTTTCCTGGGTTTACGAACAGTTCAGTAGCAGAACATATAATGTCTAAAAAGTGAGAAATTAACTTAACGAAGCTTTGGGATTTTAAAAAAAGAAAATATTCCATTTAGTTGTTCTAAAAAGATAATGGCATCAAGAGGGTTTTAGAGTGTTCCTATCGGATATCTGGCACACCAAATCAACATAGGAAAAACCAGTCATCCACATTTGCACACACCCGCACCGATAATCAGTCATTAACAACAAAGGTATGAGATGCGAGCAGGTGTTAAATCATGCTTCTATATCATGTTTAACTTATATCATTATATACATGCTAGTAATATATATCAAATGATAGTATTTTTATTATTCTTTATAAACAATTAATTATATATATAAAAGTTTAAAAGTTATTATCTAAAGCCAAGAAGTAAAAAATAGGTCAAGGGTCACTTTATAGTTAAGATCATACGAATTGCTACAATTAATGTTACACTGAAATTCAATTAAATAATTTGTAATAATGAATATATCAATTAACAATTACAATCACACCTTGTAAAACATATTTTTTATAGCAGTAAATTATGATAAATTATCATACTATAAATTTATAACTATGCTGCCAAGATAATAATTATTACTAAGTTATATTGACAATTATATAAGCCAGTTTTAAAAGGAAGCTTTTAATCACTTCGCAATCGTCAGTGCGTTTAAAACTTCCATATAGATAAAAATATATATTGCTAACTACTGACCTAATTACAAGTGAGCAAATAGATTCACTACTTGGAAGCGACAATTCCCGAAGGAGGAGTAGTACAGACATCCAGTGAACGTCGCGAGAAAGGGATGATCGGCTAGAGAGGAAGAAGTGCAAACGGGTGGGGGCCGTAGATGGACCTGTAAAGACAAAGATACCATAATATTAGATCAAATAATATTTTTTTTGCATGAGAACTGAGAAGGTGACATCTGAGTGATATGTTTAAAGCAGGCTCGAAATGATGGTGTATCTGTTTGTAACTCATACTTGCAAGTTTATCAATTTATATATATTATTCATATATTAGCCCAGCATTTTAATCAATATATTTAGACTTACAAAATACTAATGGAAGAATATGGAAAGTGTAAGTAAACTTTAAATGAAAGATTGTAATACTTATAAATTCTGGTTATACTATCCTATCATAAAGAATCGAATTATTCTGGTACCTTCTATAATATAAGTATTTAAAGAGAAGAATAACACTTTTATTGTAATTGATACTTAGATACCGGCTTTCATACTATAACTATAAATATTCTACTAAAACAATATCATAACTTAGCTTGAATAAAGTTGGCTTATTAATTATAGGGTAAATACCTATCCAAAATAAATTAATTATATCACAATAAAATTATTTAAGTATGCTTAACATAATCTAGAAATAACTAAACTTTTAATTTATAAAAAAAGATTTAAAGATATTAATTATTAAACAAAGAATTTTTATATCTTAGATCTCAATATATTACTGAATGAATCCAAAAATGGAGTCCCACCATTCTTTTCTAGGAGTATTCCTATTTATCGTATCTAAACATAGTCTGTGCAATACATGTGACTTTTCATCTCAAAAAAAAATGCTAGAACATTGACATCCTGACGAATATATTGCGTAATACGCACATACTTGGAAATATTCACAGATATTTTGTTATGAAATATATACAATACACAGGACACCACATATCTCCAAAAGTTTTCTTCTCGGCAAGGCTATTTGGAGAAAGTTTCTCTTTCATTATTCAAGCCTCTCTAAACAATCCCTCTTTCTATTTATTTATTTATTTTTTATATCTTTTTTTTCTTTCTTTTTATTCTTTTTAAAATAATCAGTTTTTCTTATATTTTATCGATTTCTTGGACTAGAGGAGAATAGAAATGATCCACAAGATGCCAAGTCAGAAAAATCAACTTATCCACAAGGTTATAAGGAATCACGTATTATTGCACAAGAGTAATAATTCAGAACTAAAAAACAAATACAAAAAAAAAACAACATCAAAAAATGTGGTTCTAAATTCTGATCAATGAGAAAGAAAAGCCAAGCTTAGAGTATTAAAAATGTCTAAAAGATCAGAAATGATGAACTTTCCGAGAGACGTCAGATTTTTACGAAAGTTTGGGTCGAAGAATAGAAAAAACAACCAACACTAGATTGAATGTAGAAAATATATATGAGTATTACAATAATGAATAATACTACCGATTAATGGAATTATAGAGGTAGTGAGTAAATATATTATTGCAGCTATACCTACTAATTATATGGAACGAACTTCCAGGTAATCCTGATTTTATCACATGTTTATATTTTGGATGGAATAATAAGGAAAAGAAAAAAAGCTTTTTATTCTGATATCATCTTAATACCTATAGTTTGAAATTAGCTAGGAAATATATCTTACTCCTGATCTCAACCTATTTCAATAGTGAATTAGTAATTTAAAGTCTTGAATAGGGATATGAGAGATGATCCTAGGTACCAATGGTCAAAGGGGAGAATAAGATAAATTTATAATTAAAAGCTCGAAGCCCTCCACACAACCGTACAGTCAAGGGAATCAGTCACAAAAATCATTGTACTTGGCACGATATCGAAACCGACGAAACATGATAATAGTAGCTTCTGCTCACGATAGATTATTACTTAAAATTAGTATCGAAAATATTAGATAGATACATGTATATGAGTTTAGACTAGGATAGGATTTAGAAATTTGATAATGAGATTAGAATAGAGAATGGTTCAACAAGAACAAATAACACAAAGACAGGCCCAAAAATAATATCCCGATAAACAAAACCATACAACTAATATGAACTAAATTTATAAATCCAGTTTTGCTCCATAGAAGTTCGATAAGAAACGAAAGTTCTTAATTATGTATTTAACTATGTTCACAGAAAGTCGAGAAATCTTTGATACTCACAATTTGTATTCGTGTTAAGTCTTCAAGAAAATAAAGAGAGCGAGATATAATATTACTTGTAATATGTTTCTGTAACTTACATAAAACTTTAAACTATAGTCTTATCGTTCCGTTGTAGTACTTTAAAACTTTTCTTGTTATGTCTTTAAATAACAAATGTCTCAGCTTATATACAGTATCAGATAAACCAGCTAGCTCTGTGATTAGAGCCATTTGAAACACGAACTATTACTTCATATAATAAAGACATGAAAAAAAACTGAAATTGAAGAAAATAATGTAAAAGAAAAGAAAAATAAATTGATACCTCAAAGTTCATGGATATTGGTTCGAATACACACCAAATTGATAAAATAATTAAAATAGAAAAGTGAAAACAAGATAAAATATCAGAAGAAAATGAAAAAGATAAAGATAAGAATAGAAAGAATAGAATAAGAAATAGAGAAAGTAGTATTCAGATTCCAAAGAAGGAGGCAAAGATTCAAGTAAAGAAAGAAACCGAAGAAATAGTATAAAAAGTGAAAAGAAGATATAGTAGATAAAGAAAGAATGAGAAAGAATGAATGAAAGAAAGAAGAAGAAGAAATAATAAGCAATCAGAAAAGTAAAAGAAACATGTATCATTTGATATAGATGTTTTTGTATGATTATTTATATGAAGAAATAATCTGAATATATTACTGAAAAGATTTAATTTTATTTTATTATTCTATATATTATTTATTATATGGCAAGAATAGAACAACTTGTTTTATATATAAATAGACAATTATTTTGTTCTTAGAATGAAAAAAGAATCAACTAAATGTTATCAAATATTTATTATTAACCCCTAAAATAGATGTCAAAAAGTAGATCTATGCCATATGAATTTATTTATTTGCTTATATATATTTGATAATTTTAAATCGTGGCTATATTATTTGAGTAACATTTTTCTAGGTCATGAAATTTATGAACTAATTATAAAATGAATACTTATTACCAGAAAGCAGTGGTGAAGCTTGGTCAAGTAGTATAAAATAATATCAATTATGGTATATCTCCTATATTTTGTATTTTTTGTTGAGTAAGGAAAAATGTTTACTTTACTTTCATTGAACATCATTACTTATGTAAGAGTTTTAACAACAGACTATTTCTGCCTAAGAAATGGGACACTTTATTGAGTTCTTGAACATTAACTACAGACAAGCTATTGATATGTGCAACGATATTATTAAGATTATTTTTATATCCAAATATTTAATTTGTGTTTTATTCTATATAATAATAATGTATGAATGTAGACACTCTTGTTGTATTCAAATTATAAAGAATTTTAATATACGCTATGTTTATAATGGTAAGCCATAAAAAGAGTAAAAGCAAATATGCAGGGATACCTGTCTATGTAATAAACAGTAATATGTTATTTACTTAAATATGTAAATATACGGAGAAGAATTACAATATACTCGAAAATGAGGATAAAATCATCTTTAAGACTTTACTACTTTTAAAGAGTCTGAATTGTAACGAAATTTTAAAGCAAAGGAAAAAATATTTGATCTCTATAAATTATTTTAATTATATATATATATGAATTAAATAGAAATATTAGATAAAAACAGAATATTAGTCAATGTCATTTATAAAGTAATATTTTATAATAGTGATGGGCAAAATGACCATTGATGGTCAGTTTATCAATTTATTATACGATGAAGTATTATTTCTCATATAAAGAATGAGTATAATTAATATATGACATTATTTCAAATTGAATTATTTTTTATGAATTTTCTTACTGATTTATTTATCAATTTTAATCTCTCTTATCTAAATCTTTTTCAATATACACGGGATATATTATAAATTCATGTCATTATTTAAAAAGCGATATGTGAACACAAGGATACAAAATGCGTATTACTACACATTATAGCAATAAAAAACTTTATAACAAATTTAACTGAGTAATAAAGTGTTATACTATGAAAATGATAACGATATCTTTAAATATAGTCATTTTTTTCAAAATATAGCTCGACTACAACATAACCGCCTATTAATTATTGAGTAAAGATTAGAACTCAATAAAGACATCTATTTTTGTTATCAGCAGGAATGATTTGTTACTGGTGTGGTAGCTCATTCTCTTCGAGGCTATTTAGTGAAACTTTCTTATTCGAGGAATATAGAACTTCGCAGCAAGTTTTTCCTTCGTCTTGTATTGGTTGTTTAATGTTCACGGTTATCAGTGACAGCTAACCAACTTCGTCCATACAGATCTTATTATAAGTGAATGATACCAATATACCTCGTATACCCTCATTATATACCTCTCAGCATGTTCATCTTGTTAAATATATTATATGTTTTAACTAAATTTTAAAGTATAATTATAATTTATATAATAAACCCAGTCTGATCTATAATTAACTTAGCCTGTTTTATTTTAAAAGGTTTGTTGATTCGTTAAGTATACTAGACGTTAAAAATCTATATAATAATTTAACTTATATATAAAATAATATTCAACGTTATAAAAAAATATTAAATAGTTAATATAAGCAATTACTATAGAATAATTTTTGATTACTAAATTATCCAGCTTTCATTGTTAACTGTTAACTCTATAATATAAGTTTGTAACTATATTCGTTGGTCACCGCATCTAATTACTAAAATTGCCCTCGTATGTCTATCATGCAATAATTTTTATTATATTATGCTTTAGAGATGTGTAGCATGTCCAGCTATTTTCGCCGCAAATTGAGGTAATTGGATAATATCCAAGCTAAGTGTTATTTTACTTGTGTTTGTATTCACAATCCGCATTCAAAGAAAAATGAAATGTAAAAATATACATGCGTCATTTCGTTTCTATTGCACCATGACATATGTTTAAATTTTAATGTGGTGAATAGACCATTTCGAAACTGGTCAGCATAAGATCTTATCTCAAAGCTCCGCGTAAGCTATATTAAATTATTGTAACGATTAATGTGAGGTTAAAAGTTCTTCCAGATAAGATTAGGTAGTAGTGTAAATACCGTAACCTGTGAGTTTGGTATTTCTTAATGTTATTGCATGTGACAATCCCAGTATGGCTTGAATTAAATATTTTTTGGACAGTATAAATTTACAACGAGTATGAGAGCGCCTTCTACTACCGTGTGTACCCCAGTATCCATGCATCATTTGTTATAAAAAATAGTTATTATGTCATTTGATATAAAATCTATAAGCTATGTATTTGTTAAGCTCGGTAGGCAGGATAATGGAATACTTTAAGTTAACTATCTCTGGTATACTTGCTTATATCGTTACTTGTATTCTATTGCTTTATATATGTTACCTACTCTTTATCTTTGCCTACCAAACTAAATTAATATAACTATATAAATGCGTTAAAATAAATAATAAACAACTAAAAGCTCGTTTGTAAGTTTCATATAATAATATTATATTTATTAACATATGTGGTATTTACTATATTAGTTTGTTACTTTATATATTACACTAATAACTAAAACATACGTCAAAAACTGAAGAGATTGACTAATTATTTAATTACACTAATAACTAAAACATACGTCAAAAATTCTATGCAATTTAGTAAGAAACAGTTATATTATTTATATACTAAAGTTAATTATCATATAGTGATTAATAATAACTTGTCTTTGATGTATCTCTATTTCATATATATATGGTATATATGCACAATTGACAAACAATCTGTAAATAATGTAATCATTCGCTGTGGAGCCACAAAAGGAAGAGATGAGATGCATATTTTAGAGAAAAGATAATTAACCAACGAGAGAAATTTAAGAATATGAACCCAAAGGTTTATAAGTCAAATACCGATAATCTTGTTTACTGTCGGCACACTATAAAAATAGTATCAAACATCAGAGCCTCAGTCTACTTAATATTCTTAGTTGGCGAAGTAATACATCATCTTCCTTCTTAACATAATATTTATTATAAGTTGTAAATAGCACATTTGAAATAAGATAATGGCTTACATAAATATATAGTTTATATTATATATTATTTAGTATAATATGTATATATTATATGGGCGACCGGGATTGTATAATATAAATTTAATATACATAAAGAGTATTTTGTTATTTATATATTAGTTTTCCTCGTAATTTGTTTGCAACTTAAAATCAAATGTACAATTGAAATCATTTATATAATGTTAAATAAAATGATATTGTAACTCGGCTATAAAGTAAATATTCATTATATCTAATTTGATTGGTTGATTTAATTTATAGCAAAATAAGAGGATAAAGTACAGTGGATGAACTGAGCTAGAACGTGGGGTTTGGCTTTCGGTGGATTAAAAAGCTCTCACATTTCACATTGAGATTAATACAATTCGGATTCATGCTACGCGTGGTAACGCACTTTCCCAGAATGTTCGAATGCACCGCTGAATGGCGAGTAAACATCTCCTTTGACTCATTCAGTTTTGGATGCGTCCCTTACGTGATAGGGAGACGACTACGGGTTTTCTATGAGTCACTTCTGTTGCGCATTACTTGGATTATCCAGCCGAGAGATCGTTCGTAATAATGTGCCATATGTAGTAGTTTCGCAATATGGAATGTCATCACAATGAGCTCTGTAGTGTGATGTGTGTGTTATAATAAGGGAACGCAGGTACCAAAAGATATCTACCTTTTTGATCATTTATCCAATCCTTTTTTTAATATAATTATATAGCTACAGGTAACATTCTTAAATTTAACACACGCAAGTATAGAAGTATTTTTTATGCATCTCTTGACTGTGTCTGGTGGCATGTAAAGCGAACGAACTCAACTGTGGTAACTTCTGAGCGTCGTCTTCATTTATTATAATTCATAAAGTATACACGGATATCGTCTTTATCTCCTTCAGAGGTCCGATCCATTCAGTCTCTGGTGGATTTCTCGTAATATATAACTTCTATCACGCTTCGGTGTGGACTCACTTCGAGACGGTCGACCTTCTTTAAGACGAACTGTCGTAAATTCAAGTCAAATCTCACTCCGATCAATCGCCCACACATTTCGATCTCTACTCTAAGGAGACAAATCATACCACGTGTGGCCAAATATAGGTACTTATAATAATTTCAGTGATAATAACTATATATATAATAGAGTATACTTAATTGACTAATTCATGGATCCGGATATATTCCACTAATAATATATAATACTATATATATATATTAAGTTTATAATATAAGCAACGTAAAACCCGTTCAAATCCTAGTTTAGTTTTCAGCTTTGGAATATAAAGACGATCTTTCAAGTGGAAGATATACTTAAGGTGACGACTAATTTTGAAAGTTATATATATATAAAATTGGTACATAATCGCTGTATAGCTAAATTTTTAGCCACAGGCCGGTAACAGTCTCATAAGGACGCTATTCTTATCACAAAAACCTCTTAACCTCTTCCATCGGATAACTACCTAAGTCATATCTCTTCAAATAAAATCAAACAGCTCTCTGTTAGAGTTATATTGAACCATTCATCCTGCCACAGGAGGGCTTTCTCTCCTTTGTGACACTGATTACACAATCGCGAAGGCAATCATACGACAAAGGATTTGAGAATCTTCGAAAAGTGTTAGTTGGATCTAGTATAGTTTCGAGTAAACTAACTGAGGGGTCACACTGGCAAGAGTCATTGTTTAATAATCAATTGGCTAACAATTATATAAACTGCGTAAGTAACTGGAGAGGTCATAATAACTCACGACATAAAAGAGCATGCGCAATACAATTCAATGGTCTAATTATCTTTTTTCACAACCAATCCATTGTACAGATCATCTATATTCATATCATTTCTCTATAGCCATGTCAGAAACATATGTGGTCACAGGATATACTGGCATTCACATTAAAAATAGAATAAGCAAGTTCTTTTAGCCACACCCCCATCTCTTAAATATTCTAAAAAAACAGCCCAACCTATTATCTGTATTTGTATTTTTAAATGCGAGGATTTATTAAAACAGGTGTCTTTTTTTGTAGTCAGCCGATGCCATTTTCGAAAACCTATATAATTTCAGCGGATCGCCTAATAGTTTTGTTCGTAATTAAACATACACTTAGCACAAATATATATGTTTTCAGTGATGCCGCACAATGTGGTTCAATATGTTAGGCCTCATATTCATAATTTTAATATATTTACAATAAACCTATTTTTAAATAAGAGAAATAAAATATCATTATTGCTCTCAAAAATTTAGAATTCGAAAATTAATCAGAGTTTGTAGCGCATTTAATAATTCTAAATAGAAGCCAGGAGTAAAGCCAAAAAACAATATTAAAGAATATTTTTTTTACCCACTTTTTTGTATGAATCCCAGTTCTTTCTAAACAAATTTATATTCACTTTCATGTTCATCATTATTATTCAAAAGATGCATATTTATACAGTTAAAGACAACCTTTTTTATTTTTTTCAAAACTAATCTACTTTACAAAATTATAGGTCTCCGGCGGAAGAAAGCCGCGAGACCCTTAATCCTCGGTTCTAACCGGACCATAGCGGTTACGCGCTGAGGAAGATTATACTTTAGAAAAGGCGCTCCCAGGGAACCTTCCCGGTCAATTAAGAACTCACGCATGCACAATCATTCGGATATCCTGACAGAGAGACCTAGGCTAATACCAGCTAATTGATCCAAGAGATCACTAGGTGCATAAAATAAAAACTTGGTACAATATCATAATTCATAAACCAATACAAACTACATAAGATCCATCTACAATAGAATAATAATTAAGGTATTATATATTAATTATAGTATACGTATATACTCCTTTCTATCCTATACACAGTCCATCTGCATCTCGCCTTCAAAATAAAATATAATAAATACATAATAATCTTCCATCATAAAGACTGACACATTTTAATATATTTTATAGACACATTTAGACCAATGATTTGTCAAATTATAAGACAAAATAAATCTTCCTTGACTTAGATAAATAATACTTTTAACTAACTCTAACAAGACAATTTCAACATTAGGTATACTTAAATAATATTATATGATATATCCATGAATCACATAAAGAAATATAAAAGAAGTATGGTCCCTTGCCACACTATGAGTGGTGTTTGCAGGGTGTTCATCCAATAACCTAACAACAACTTCCTCTCCCTTCCATACACAACAATACTTATCATAACATATACCACTAACAAAGATAGGGAACTGTTATAGGAGTCAATTCCCTCACATTCCCAATTCTTTACGCTCAATATTAATGTTCTAATCTCACTCTTCTTTTATTAAATATCATTTAATAATATAAAATAAATAAATATGAACATATTTAAGAATTATTTATTCTTAATTATTCTTTATTCTTTACTAACAAAAGTATATATCAAATCTACTAAGCAGGGATAAGTGAGATCCATCGCTCAAAATAAAGCAGCACATTCCAACACAATGAGAACTAGTCAATCGATCAGCTCTCGTAGAGACTCCTTTTGGTAAACATAACTCTAACATTCAAGAGAAAAGTCAAAATATAATAAGACTTTAAACATGAATGCAAATTACACCTTGCAAACGCAACCCTGCGACGTATACCAATCTCTCCAATGCAACTATTTCACATTTATATTATTTATTATGTAAATCAAATTTTATATAAATTGAAAGATAGGGAAGACTATATTCTCTCTTAATTCAATCTCCCCGCTTAGCATATCAAAAAAGAAGGTGATACAAATTTTTGTTTGATTACATACTCCAAAGACTTACACCATATCTATAGCACCTTTTTTTTTTCTCCAATACGAACGAGCTCAACCCTGTCTCGACAATATTAAGAGACACAAGAACGGAGAAGAAACGCAATTGCTCACTCACTTATATTCTCAATATATATATGGGGGAACTCCTTACTCAATGGGTTCGTGTTAGGGCTTGTGCGCTGGTACGCCTGGGTGGCAAAAAACTACTGCTAGAACGTATAAGAGTTAATATATAGATGATTATATATCCCGAATATTATATATAGCTTCTCAATAATGAGTGGTAGCGGTAGGGAGGTGAGCTAGTAGAAAAAAGTAAAGTGATTATATACCGTAATATATTATATATTTAAATATATATAATTATAATATATATATATATATTAATATATTATATAATTATATATATATTATAATATATTATTATATAAGTATTATTTATTATATAATTGAATATATTCGATATGATAATAATATTATTAATGTAGTAGTTTAATATATAATTAATATATAGTATATATAGATATATATTCATATTATAATATTATATATATATAATTATAATATAATATTATATATATTTTGAATTATATATATTATTTCTAAGCAGGTGTAAGCGGAATATAGTATCACCGCATTACATTTTTTATCTATATATCCGTATTATATCCGCATTGCATCCGCAAATTTATACGAATATTTTTTATTTTGCGGATATAGGAAATAGTTTATACATTTATGAATTTATTAAAGACTATTTGGTTCTGAATATTTTTTACTGTATAATAGCAACTGATTGTTCTATTATAACTCGTTGTTGAAATATATATTATATATAATTATTATTCTCGTGCTTATTAGAGAGGTGGGAGAAATCAAATAATACAATGCTTAGTACTATTTCACCCTTATTAGCTTATAGTATACTAAAATATACGTCACATAAGGTGAAGGTTCTCATGACAATGTGATGGATATACCTCAGCTTGATTCTTAGGTATAATTAGTTATGTGTACTTATGCTGATCAAACGCTTGAGTACTTCACATGACACTCGTAGCCACCGCTGTTGACGTGCTTAGGAAGAGCGAGTTTAAACATTATAGAAACGATCTATTTTTGCAAGTTTCACTAACAGGTACTATCTGCTCAGAACTTCTTGTTTGTTCAGACTGGGATTCCTATAGATCTTTTTGCTAAATATTTATTGAAATATTATTGTACAAATAATTGAATGAAATAATTATGCTGCTCGACTAAAATTATCTTAAACACGAAAAATATAGAAATAGCTTTTCAAACCACGACTACATAGTGCCTTTCAAAAACATGACTAGAACGCTATATTAACCACCCTATTATATGAAACTGTGGAGGATCGAGGCATGGCTTACATTGCAATACGGTTTCAAATAGACAGCGCACTTCGACCAAAAAACGATTAGGCATCGTCGTCTGAATATTATCGAGCTACAATAAATATGTTTTTATAATCCTTCAAGAACGTAACACCTGAATATCACAATAGCAAATTTTTCTTGGGAATCCTAACGATAAACACATTATCAAAAAGAATTTTCTTTTCATATGAATCTCAGATGCTAAGCTGACTGAGTAGTAGTTCGAGAAGCAGTAGGTTATCAATTTAGTAAAATTTGACATAGTTTCAAGCTGTGCGCCTCTATACAGACTGCCCCGATATACTATCGCTGGCTAATTCCTCACATGAAATAATTTTTAAATAATAATTAACGGATCAAGGTTAAGTTGTAACATAGGACGCCAAATAAAAAGGAAAGATTCCAGGAGAACAAAGGAGGCGCACCGAAACACGATTTGCTTACCTCCATTACTAGTAATCGGCTATGTACCCGAAAAATTGCGATTCAGATGCGAATCCATGAACGATTTCTTCTTGGTACTTCTAGTTCGAAGCGCCACATGATGATCTTTTGTTCTAGTTTTAGGTGTCAAGTAGGCACCTCCTTGTCATTTTGAGACCGAAGGAGTTTTATCAGAAGGCGATAAAACACTCTCCTTTGTGAATCTATATAAATGAAATGATCCAGGTTTTGAGTATTGATGGTGTGAGTAAATTGTAAAACCTTTACCACATACCATCTTCTTTGGGCAGAATTTTGCCCGTAGGTAAAATTACTATAATTGCATGTTAGCCCACTTCACAGAGTCAAAGTCGATGTATTGGCTATTGGAGCTTCCTTTTACACTAATGTTCTTGTGTGCAGATTCTTCACTTAATTTTACGAATAAGAAAAGAAAAGGACAATAACACTTCTCCACTTTGAGGGAATCTGTTCTAATGAGCGGCTCAGGCTTAAGTACTGATTTATATTATTATATACCTGACGTACTTTGTGTGCACGAAGATGAGGGGTGGCAGGCTGGGGAAAGAGATTGGTGGGGTGCAAAAGAGTCTGGCCCAAGCGCTCGGAAGGAGAAATCAAGGTAACAAATATATATATATATATATCTTATTAATTATTAAAATAAATAATATGATATATATATATATATATAAAATATATTAATTTATTATATAATTAATATATATATATTATAATATATTATATTATATATATATAAATAAAGTATTAATAATTATATATAATTTGTATTCTAATTAATATTATAATTTGTAAGGAGAATGTGGTAAGAAATCTAAAAACATTTAATCTATCCATTTATCGCATGGCCGCAATCCGCGGAGAGTTAGTGGATTTTTTACTATCCGCAATGTCCTGCGATTAGTCCGCTGATCTAGTTTGAAAAAAGATTCACCATCGTACAACCTCTATATAACTAATCACTTAACTTATAATATTAATATAGATTATATGTAATATAAATATTATATTTGATAATATATAGGGTATATTATTATATATTATATTATATAATTATATTTATATGTATATATATCATGAAGCTTACACTTGGGTTGCTCGGGCTTAGCCCAATTTATCATTTAGATAAACGATATAAATCATCTAGAATATATTAAATATGTGGTTTATAAGACTCTCTCCTTTTTTATAACTTCTAAAAATTAGTATTTACCACTTTTAGCCAAAGAACTTATTTACACTAACGCATTTTCTCTGCCTTGATTAATTTTACTTTGATTATTTTCTAAGTGAAAAGAGTAGTTAGGGTATTTTCAATCAATTTAAAAAAGTGACTATTCGTGCTCACCGGACAATTGCGTAAGTGATATTTTTTTAAATAACAGTTAAGAAATATTTTTTTATTCTTATTGTTTTATATTAAAATAGAAAAACCTTCATTAGCAATTTAACATTAGTATCTACAGAAATATATATTAATAGTATATATATATATATAATATATAGTAGAAATATATTAATTATATATATATCATATTTTTATATATAATATATTATATTTACTTATATTTTAATTTTTTTATCATTAGTGATGCAGGTAACTCATCCGCATCCGCATCCGATCCGCGGAGCATACCGCAAACATTATTAAAGGATTCGCAATACCGCTATTTCCAGCATATAGTTTCGAGGCTTTGCCCTCTGCGGATGTGCTGCGGATGTTTATTCAGGTTCGAGAATTTTGTAAATGATTATTTGATGAATATAAAATACTTTAAGATGATCTGAAAAAGAGACAATGAAAATGATAAATTGAGTTTGACAGGCAATTCAAAAACGGCTTGATATTCCATTATTCTTAATGATTTAATCACGAATAGACATTCCTAACTTTCGCTGGGAAAATAGTAATTTCATAGTGATATAGGAAAGAAGATTGCTCAAGAAACTTCTTGCTCGTACCTCCACAGTTCGTATTCAAAGTTAAGCAATTGCTTATTTAATTTGGAAAAATGACATCATACACTACACAACCTGCGATTACAGCTATTGAAAACCATTGGAAGAGAACTAACCAAAAGAAAATAGCCGACCTCTACAGCTTCTGTCTCTTATGTAATACCTATTAAATAAATCGAACAGCTTAGAGGATGAGAGGTTTGTCCAAGCTTTCAGAAGAAACATGAAATGCCGCAATGCAGAAGAAAATGGAAAAGGAATTAAAACTAGAGGTAGGAGGAAAAAAACGGCTTTGGTTCCTGTGGAAATTATGGATTATACTATTGCATTAACTGTTACCTTACGTTCCCGCTTAATAAGAGGCAAGCTCTCTTTTTGTAACGAGTGAGAACAAGTTAAGAATCGTTACTTTGTGTTGCAGTTGAAAAACTTTAAATCCGAAGCAGTCCTAGTTAATGTTCGCTCTACCATTCCGTGTAAAAGGGAAAAATTCAAAAATCTTGAAGCGAGAACCAACTCCTCTACAGAGTTAATCAATCATCCACCACAGATTCACTGAAGTAGATTTCTACAGCTCCAGTAGTGATGAAGAACGACTAGACTCATTATCAAAAGATGCATGAACAAATGATTGGAAAACTATCTTCAATTGAAAAAAACGAATTAGATTCAAAATGAGATGATTCTCAAATCATTTTTGGTGGAAAAAGTGGTAATCAAACAACTGGTTTATTGCCACGTTGAGTAATACTTGCAAAGGTAAAACTTCAAATCGAACAGTCTATTAATTTAGCCATGCATTAAAAGGAAAAAATGATAAATGATATCAGAACCAACATTCTGTTACAAATAAATCAATAAAGATTCACGTTGGCAAGAATTTCTAACTAGTCCAGTAGTGATTAAGAAACACACGCATTATCAAAAAATGAAGTAAAAGATGCAGTGCAATGATTGAAAACTATCACCAAGAAAGACGACTAGATACAAATCAAATAACGATCCTATCAGCAGTTGAATGGAGTATTATGTAAGCAAAATGCAAATGTTTACCCACGCTTAATTAAACTTGCAAGGAAATACTGGTCTGTCTCCAACTAGTGTTCCCAAGTGAGAGAGTATTTACAATGCTGGGCTAAATATATGATGAAAAGAGAACAGACTCTCAGCAGAAAAGGCGAAAAATGTGATGTTTCTCAAGCACAATTTGCAAATTTTGAATTTCAATACTTAATAGTGATAAAGTACTAAATAATCTCCTGTTAAAATCTCTTTCATTAGGTCGGAGGTTAGGGAAAGTGGTTGACTGGTGGGTCCATTTGAAGTGGGTCCTCATTCGCCTGCACCCTGGTTAACAACTATATTAGTGAATTGTGGCTAACAAACTCGATCTTATCATATATATATATAGTATTAATATATATTTATATATAGTAATATATATTATATAATAGTATATCATATAATATATAATATATATATTATATATATAATTATAATAGATTTTATTATTATATATATATATAATATATATTAACACCGCATTAAGCCGCATAGGCCCGCATGCCGAGGATAGTTTAAATCAACACTCGCAATCCGCATAATTCTACCGCATCCGCTGGCATTGCCAAACAAAAATGACATCTGCAGCATATAATGATTATATATAATATACTTATTATATATACATATATCGTAGGTATATATCAGAGTTAGATGATAATATTATATATTCAATAAAAGATCTCTAAAATGTTTTAAAGATCTTTAATTACCAGACCTTGCAAATCCTAAATCGAATAAAAGAACTGCAGGTTTCACCAAAGAAGAACGCGAAGGTTTCACCAACCTTTTGAATGAAGGCTTTTTGGACTCTTTTCGAGAACTTTACCCAGACAAAAAAGGACAATACACATTCTGGTCTTATATGGGAAATGCCAGAGCTAAAAATGTGGGATGGTAAGATTCATTAATTATCATTTAAAGAATTTTAACCGTTTTGTCTTATTTTGATGTTGTTCTGTTCTGCTCTAGCATGACCTTCTTTGACAGAACAATAGAATGCACTTTAATTTGTTTTGTGCATTACAGGAAGTGGAGAAGTACTGTATATCCACGTTTTTTTTTTTTTTTTACCTTAAGATTTTATTGCTAATGAAACCTTTTCTTATATTTTACTTTAAAAAAAGTTATATTTATTGACTGATTGTTAAATTGAAACATTTTTTAAGAAAATTTATGTTAATTTTTCTTTTTTTTTTTTTTTTTTTTTTTTTTTTTTTTTTTTTTTTTTTTTTTTTTTTTTGAAATGTGAAAACATTTCCAGCAATTGTTACATAACCTAATCCTTAGTTTTAGCCAGCGGTTGGTTGATTTTTTTGATTTTTTTTAAAAAAATCAATGATTTTTATTTATTTGATTTTTTTTTAGGCTCAAATTAATTAATATATTTGATAAAATATGTAAATAATCCTAATTATTAACTAATTGTAATAATAAGTTTATTAAATATTTTTATGATTGTTTATAATTTAGCTATTCAATTATTTATATATTATATATATATATATATATATAGATATGATATATAACTATATATATATTATAATATATATTATTATATATATAGTTATATTATATTATATATAATATATATATATAATATATATAATATATATATCTGGTAATATGAATTTATTATTTCTTTATTGAAAATGTAGTAAAAATACATTGATGAAATCTTTGCTTATTATTATAGATGAAATATACTTATCAATTAAGCAGGTGATAACTAGGAATAATTATTAATTTAGAAAAAAAAAATTGCTTAAAAAATTAAAAAAAAACTATTTTTTCATAAAAAATCAATTGATTTAATCAACTGATTAAATCAATTTGATTTAATCAATGCCAACCCTGGTTTTAGCTATTTCTACATAGCACATTTTTCTTTTTCCTATTTGAAACTTTATCAACATTAATTATTCCTTGTTAACACACACTCATCTTTCCATTTTACCTAAAGATGAGAAAATAAGTGGCATGTAATTTGATCTATAAAAATTAAGAGATTCAATTTTATTCATATAAACATGGCTTCAGATCAATATTTGTATATAAATTAAGGTGGGACAGAAGTATGTATGTATAATTTTATTCTAAAATGGAAGAAAAAAAGGTTTTTGTGAAGCATTTCGGATATAATTTATGGTAGATAAATCTAAAAGGTTTTCTAATCTCTAATATTAAACTTAAGTAAAATAGGCATATGGCAATGAAGGTTTCATAGAAGTCTTTAGTAACAGTTTCCTGCAGGGCTGCGGAACCGCAAGGTTTGGGGTGGAGACGGAGCCAAAAAAAATTTTATGGTGGAGTCTAAGGCGAATTTTTTTTTTTTTTTTTTTTTTAGCTGGAGTCAAAAAAAATAATTTTTTTTACTATAAAGTAAAGGGGTTCGGACCAGAGTGGCATATATTAAAACGATGGAGCAGGAGCGGGTATACTAATATGTTGGAGCAGGAGCGGAGCCTTTAAAAAATTTTGCTGGCTCCGCTGCACTCACTCGTCTCATTTATTATAATGTACTTTTCATATGATGTCGATGTCGTTGTTGTAAAATGTTTTTTCAACTCGTTGTTTAAACACTTTTGCTTGCAATTATGAACATTTTTTTTTTTTTTTTTAATACAATATTTTTCTTTTTCGTTCTGAAAATGTTAAGGTTCATTCACTATGCTATTATTAAATTGAATATGAAATTTTATTTTCTCTAAATAGATTAGAAGAAGGTAATAAGTAGAGGGAGAAAGTTGAAGAATGATAAATCTGAGAGAGAGAGAATTAACGGTGAAATGATCAAGAATGGAGGCGAGATTGTAATTGACTGGATATGGAGGCTTTGTAACAAAGGCTTTTTATGGAGGATATAGTTCCGAAGGATTGGAGGAGAGTATTAATAGTTGCCTTATATAAGAGGAACCATAGGAAAATTAGTTTATTGAGTGTTGTAAGGAAGATATATACTGGTATTTTAGTTGAATGGGTTCGTCGAGTGACTGAGGTGCTGATTGACGAAGAGTAAGGTGCATTTAGGAGTGGTATAGGATGTATAGATAAATTTTCACATCGAAACAAATGAGAGAAGAATTAATTGCATTTAAGTTGATGGACCTGCAAACAGGCTTATGACAGGATTAATGGGGGAAGTTCTGTGGCAGTGTTAGAGATATATGGTGTTGGTGGTTGGCTTCTAAATGGAATCAAAAGTATGTATGACGATAGTGAAGCGCGTGTAAGAATAAATTAAGTTTAATGTGAATGATTTGATATTAACAGTGGAGTGTGGCAGGTACGTGTTATGTCTCCTGGTTTATTTAATTTGTATATAGGTGGGGTGATGCAAGAATTAGATGTAGAAGTGGCAGGGGAGGGTGCACTGCTTATTATATTGTACGCTGATGATTTGGTTTTGTGTGGCGAATCTGAAAAAAGTTTGAGAAATAAGGTACGTGTAGATAAGAGGAAGGTGATGGTAGTGAGTGAGGAGAGTTCTTCTCTGTGTGAAGTCCTGTTGGATAGTGATCAGTTGGAACATGTATGCGAGTTTAAATATGTTGGATGAAGTGGGAACGGAGGATGCAGAGTGTAGTAGGAAAGATGTAAATGGTAGGAAGGTAGCTATTGCAATTAAATCAAGGGACTAAAGTCTTGAGTGAGGGTATGTTGTTACCTGCATTAATGTATAATAGTGAAACTATGGTATGGAATAAGTGGTATAGAACTACGGTACACTGTTCAGATGGACAATCTTAGAGACGTGTTACATGTGAGAAGAATTGATAAAATGAAGATTGAACGCATTAGGGAGTTGTGTGGTGTGAAGAAAGGTGTAAATGAGAAAATAACCGAGAGTGCATGAAGATAATATGGTCATACGGAAAGTGATAAAATTTCTTGATACTAACCAACAATCACGCCAAAAGAAAATTGCTGAATTGAGTAAAGAGAGTTTCTTGAAAGATCCAAGATTAAAAATAATATCACGTGTATTTATTAAATATTTTACTCATTATATCTCCCTTTTCATTTTACACGTGAGAATATAAGAAAGGTGGATCCTTGTTTGCCTTACGGCACACGATAAAATTACTACTATCGTATTTAGTCAAGATACGTAAACCAAAGGTCTCGACGCCTTTTAAACTTAAAACCTTTAATTTTAAAGTTTACATTTAAAGTTCTCTTCTGAAAGAAAATATATAAAAAATATTAAAACACTAATTTTAAAATGAAACTTAGTCGAAACTAAACACTGGTCATAAATAAAACTAAATTCTTCTTGAAATACGACGTCAATCCATAAAACGAAGTCCTCCTTCAACGATGACGTCACTCCCTTTCTTTTAATTATTAAAATGCATTGGATATTTTAGTAGTTTTAATCAGAAATGATGGATAATTATCGGTTGGTTAAGCGAATGTATAGGGATAAGTGTGCTGGGAATTGACTGACTGGGAGACCTAAGAAAAAGTGGATTGAGTTAGTAAAAAATACATGAAGGAAAGGAATGAGAGGTTGGCAGAAGTGAGGAAGAATGTTGCATAACATAGTAGGATTGAATAGCAAGGTTTTGTGAGGGGGGGGGGTCTGATTATGGGCCTGGCCCAGGGAATGAATGATCCTCACATTGACGAGATACCACGGTGAGAGCCCATCGCAGTCTTGTGATGCCCAAGGGTGGATTTTTTTTTTACTGCAACAAGCTCTCACTTAAGGAGATAGTAGGGAGTTGGCTTTCCTTTCGACTTACTTCATGGTCTTCTACTTAACTCCTATTTCCGTGCCTGCTACAAACCCTACCCCACATCTAGTGGGAAATAAAGGGAGGATATAGAAGAAGATTAGAAATCATTGAGTAATCAAGTATGTTTATTGCATAAGTTGTGTGTGTCTAATTTGTTATTTTTTTTCTTGACAGGAGATTGGATTACTTTGTACTCTCCGAGCGACTTCGTCCCAACCTGCAGGATAACATCATTCATAGTTCTGTAATGGGATCAGACCATTGTCCCATTTCTCTGTTAATGGAATTTGAAGAGACATAATTGGTGTTACTTATGTTACCCCAAACCAATTGAGTGGTTTTTTTTTTGAGGGGGGAATATATTTATAACTAGTCATATTTTTATATTGTTTTCATTTTTTGTTCGAATATAAATTGTAAACAGTCAGATCTGAATTAATTAATTTCTTTTTAATTGTTCTATGTCAAAAATAATTAATCTGGTTTAATTATAACATTTTCAAATCTCATTCTGTATTTAAGCTTTTAATTTTTCCTTCAAAAACCACAATATGTCAATGATAGGAAAAGGTATTTAAAAAAAAGAAAAGAAATATTTATGTACTAGTTCTCGATTTTTCCTATTTATTAAAAGCAGTTTCATAATGATAAAAAAGTAGGAAAGAATATTTAACAATGCCTGTGCTCAAGAAATTCAAAGACAAATAATAATAATAATACCTTTTCTAGCAGGCTAGCAGGATGTGAAGTGAGACTCTCCTGGGAAAGTGACTCGTTATTGAAAAATAGAGCCGAACTCGGTCTCTAGTTTTACTAAACTCAAAATAACCAAATATCTTATGCTCGATAATAATTTTTAAAGGGGGGGGGGTTAATTTGAATAATTATTATGAAAGTAAGTTGCAGAAATCGAATATAAAGAATAACCCTGTTTGAAAAAATGATAGCAGGCCTAACTACTTTACTTAATAGAAAAATGACAATCCTTGTGAAGAAGGCAGAAACCAGTCCGTAGGAAACAATAAATAAAAGAGTACTTATTTTTACTAGGTACACTAGTACCTATCTTCTGAAACAAGTTATTTAATAATTTGCTATATACAAGATAAACAAGACACACCATGTAAATTCTCGACCGGTCAAAAATATCCAGGGTGTTCCGGTACCTCCTCTTAATTGAAGTACCCTTACCAATGACCTAACCTTTATGTTCCTATACCCTTACAAACCTATCCTCAACCTTTATTTTATTGTTCCCTTAATTTTGTATTCCTCTTCTACCACAGCTAGTATAACCTCTGGTAGTTCCCTATTCCCAATGTTTCCTCTTTAATCCATATCCATCTTCTTTAATTGTTAATTACTTTTATCATTATTACATCTACAAATTTGTTATTTAATAAATGAAACTATAAAAACACAAGTTAATAACATCATCAATATAAACATGAAAGGTTCTACACTACTTCTACCTACACACATTCATCGGACTGTGTTACTAACAAGTAAAACAATTGAAGTCTATATTACACATCCTTTTACTCTTCCAGATAGAACGATCCTTACATCCCAACTTCTCCAAGGCATACCTGTAACAAAAATAATCACTGTTCATTTGACCACTCCTAATTCTCCACACTTCCATCCTATTTTTTTCTTTCCTCTATCAATTTCCCACTAACTTAACTTTACATAAACCAACGTAATTTTCTGAATATTCGCACTCCCTAACCCCGTCACTGATTTATCATCTTTCATCAACACAAAATCAATCATACTCTTCATTTCGACACCAAGTCTCGTAAATTTATGGAATAGTCTTGTGTTCGAATAAATTATTTACACAAATTCTCTCTCCTGACAAGTCAACCGCTTTCATACCATTCTCATTTTCTCACGCAACTCCAAAGGCACCTGTTTTTTCATACTTCTTTCGGTCAACTATCTACCCCTTTCAAGTCTTCCAGCACAATTATTCTGAAGCCACCTCATTCACCCCTTCCAAAGCTTCATTCAGATCGTTCCAGAATATATATATATATATATATATAATATATATATATATATATATATATATATAATACTATATATAATATATATATATATATATATATTATATATAATATATATATATATATATATTATATATATATATATATATATATATATATTTTTTTATTATTATTTTTATCCTTCCTTCTTCTCTCCCCAATACTGGGGGTAAGGTGCGTGACATGAATCGGAAAAGAAAAGTATTAGAAGGAATATGACACCAAGTCGAAAAGAAAGCCTCAGCCTTACTGCCCCTCTTATACCTATTAAGTGAGAACTCGTCGCAGTCAGAAAATCCACCCTAGAGCTTCGCGGGACCGCGACGGACCATCACTATGGCATATCGTCAAGTGTATGGTTCATCCCCTGGTCCAGGTGGGCCACAACCACAACCCCTCCATTCATTCCTATTATGCACCTTTATTATCGCCTCTGCCATAACTCTCAGCCTCTCAAAATTCCGTTTCACTAATGCAAATCCACTTTTTCTTACGGTCTACAACCGGATCGATTCCCAAGCACACACACACACCACTATACATCAGCTTAACCACGACTATCATCCATCTTTCCACATGAAACCAAACCATATAAACGTACCTTCATTATTCCCTCTCTTCACACACGACAACTCTTAATAAAGTTCATTCCTCATTTTATCAATTCTTCTTACACCTAACACGCCCCTAAGATTGTCCATCTGAACACATTGTACTTTAGATCTATACCTCTCACCTAACACGCCCCTAAGATTGTCCATCTGAACACATTGTACTTTAGATCTATACGTCTTATTTTCCAGACCATAGTCTCACTACAATACATTAACACAGTACACATTTACCCCTCATGTAAGACGCTAGCGCACTCAAGACTTAGTTCTTTACATCCCACACAGGATTTATTGCTCCAGCCACGCTTCCTGCCATTCACGAACTTTCGGCTTACTACACTCTGCATCATCGCGTTCCCTTTTCAATTCCAAAAATATCCTAAAAATTTTAAACTCATACACTTGTTACAGCTGCTCACCATCTAACATAACTTTACATCGAGGACTGTCTTCACTCATCCATAACCTTACTCTTAAATACGCTTACTTTCAAACCCCTCCTTTTACACACCTTGCCAAATCTCTCTACCAATCCTCTCAAACTCTCTTCAGATTCGCCACTCAAACCCAAATCATCCACATATAATAGGTAGGGCATCCTCCACTCTCTTCCATTCTTCATCATTCTAACACTATCCCCTGCCAACCCCACCTCTAATTCTTTCATAACCCCATCCATGTATAAATTGAATAACCAAGGAGACATAGCACATCCCTGCCTCACTCCGCTATTGTCACAATTGTTCACATTTGTCACATAGTTACCAGTTATTGTTGTTTAAAGGGAGCAAATGATTGTATTCGCGAGTATTTGGCCTGAAATTTGTTTAGGAAATCGTGAATGCATTAACTGTCTTTTTGTAAATAAAGTAGTCTTGAAAGATAGTATTTGCATATAAAAATAGAAATTATTAGTATATAATAAATGTTTACGACAATTTACAATATTATATGTACAATAATATTGTACCGTATTAAAATCGTTTTCGTAGCCAATCATCAGTCTATTTTAGAGGATTGGTTCGTGACGTCATCCTTGTCATGCTCGGAAGGAAGCTCACTTTCATTGCATAAAAATTATTATGGGAAAATAGCAGTTCATTCAGAGTTCTGTTTTTCCTTTAATAATCATTATTTCTATTTGGTACTAACCTCAAACTTGGCTATTGTGTCTTTCAATATACCATTAAAAGGATTTTACCGTATGTCTTATGGCTTTTGAATTATTCGAGAAATTGCTTAAATCTTTGTATTAATTAAAATTTAAACACATAATCATTTAAAATATCAATTTGTATGCCCAGTACAAGTACCATTAAAAAATAACCGAATTATTCAAGTTGAAGTTTCAGGTTTTACTGCCAAAAATAAGCCACAATGCTTACTCTCGCCTAAGAGTGAACTAATGGTTTAAATTGGTTTATCTCCAAAAACCACACCATCATGTGTGGTTGTATATAAATTAAAAAGGTTTCCGGTGAAAAACCACTCGGTTCAACAGAAACCACTTAAAATCTAAAATAGGGGCTTCATCCTTTTAAATTTTGGCATTTTTGACATCATTAAGCTTTTAGTTACATCAAAAAACATAAGTACACCAAATTTCATGTAAATCGGCATTCATACCTCTATAAACACACACACACACACACATATATATATATATATATATATATAATATATATATATATATATATATATATATATATATATATATATATATTATTATATACTAATATATATATATATATATATAATATATACGTATATATATATATCCTTCTCTTCTTTATCTACCTCTTTTCCCCAAGGACTGGGGGTAAGGTGCGTGTCATTCATCGGAAAAGAAAGCAGTAGAAGAATTGACAAAAGTCGAAAGATAAGCCAGCCTTACCTTGTAACCTTAATTAGTGAGAACTCGTCACAGACAGAAAATCCACCCCAGAGCTTCACGGGACCGCGGCGGACCCCTCACTATGGTAAATGCGGCAACATGTAAGGGTTCATCCTTGCCATGGCCGCAGGAGGCCACAACCATGCCCCATAAACAAAAAACCCCGCCATCACTCCTATTATGGCACGCTTTATTCCCTCGCCTCTGCCAAACTCACATTTATCTCTTCAGACATTCGTTCACTGACTCAATCCATTTTTCTTTACGGTCTCCCAGCCGGTCGGTTCCAACACACTGAGCCACTATAACATCCGCTTACCCACCGACTATCACATCATCCTTTCCACATGACGCAACATCTCAAACTCATACTTTCATTTAAATTCTCTCATTTACCCTTTCTTAAAACAACACAACTCTGCTAATACGGTCATTCGCTGCATTTTATGCAATTCTTCTCAAACCTAGGCATGGCCCTAAGATTGTTCATCTGACAGCATTGAACTTAGATCTATACTTCTTATTCCAGCCCATAGTCTCACTACCATACAATAACACAGGTAACAACATACGCTCATGTAAGACCCTAGCGGCACTCAAAGACTTAGTCCGCTTTACATTCACCAAAGATTTAATTGCCCCAGCAACCTTCATGGCCCATTCACAACTTCCCTACTACACTGCGGCATCATCCGTTCCCTTCTCATCCAAACGTAACCCTAAATATTTAAACTCAGAACTTGTTCCAGCTGC